>JAUTBZ010025451.1:0-19540 GCA_032361785.1 Lepetodrilus galriftensis
GGCAAACCATTGGCACAGTAGGCAAACTGTTGGCACAGTAGGCAAACCATTTGCACAGTAGGCAAACCGTTGGCACAGTAGGCAAACTGTTGGCACAGTAGGGAAACTGTTGGCACAGTATGCAAACCGTTGACACAGTAGGCAAACCATTGGCACAGTAGGCAAACTGTTGGCACAGTAGGCAAACCATTTGCACAGTAGGCAAACCGTTGGCACATTAGACAAACTGTTGGCACAGTAGGGAAACTGTTGGCACAGTATGCAAACCATTGGCACAGTAGGCAAACCGTTGGCATAGTATGCAAACCGTTGGCACAGTAGGCAAATCGTTGGCACAGTATGCAAACCGTTGGCACAGTAGGCAAACCGTTGGCACAGTATGCAAACCATTGGCACAGTAGGCAAACTGTTGGCACAGTAGGCAAACCATCATTGCTTTCACTGATAGCGATACAAGTGGAAATGAACGTGGACCAGGAAGGGGACATTTATCGAGGTCAAAAAGGTCACTTGGAACAAATCGCCTGAAACCGTGGACAAGATATGTTGCCTTGTTGTCTGTGAGATCTTACTACAGCAGCTGTACAGACACCTGTCATTCTCAAACTGACCAGCACAAAAGACTGGCTTATCGACTCACCGATCACTTAGACCCATTTATGTCTGCGGTGCCAAGTACAAGGTGTACAACTCGTCAGGTTGGCAGGACCAGAGAGTGCAGGCTTTCTTGAACAGGCATCCGATTCAGGATAAGAGCTGTACTATATTTGTTCATGACCACCGGCTCCATTGGCCTAGTTCTACCTGTGTTTAAGGTTACCATTGGTGGAACGGTTGCCCTTTGTATCGATGGTTACCATCGATGTTACTATGGTTGCTGTTGATGTCAAAGGTTGCTGTTAATGTCAGAGGTTACCAGTGATGGGGAAAGGTTAATGTTGATGTCAAATGTTGACATTCATGTCAAAGGTTACCATTGATGTCAAAGGTTGCTGTTGGTGTCAAAGGTTGCTGTTGATGTCAAAGGTTGCCATTAATGTCAGATGTATCAAAGATGGAGAAGGACCATATCAAAGGGTTAGAGCCAGAACATCTTATCTCTCAATTAGTTTGAACATTACTTTTAGGCATATTAATGAGCAGTACCCATTTGCAAACCCTTGACAAGATTATGTCAATCAGATATATATACTTTTGAAGATATTCAATAAAATAAAAGTGAGTGTCTCTATATTTAAGTTGCTTCCCAAATTTTAAAATGCGATTTACTCAGTATATGGTAAAGTGGAGATAAGGTGTTCTCCCTCGAATTATTATTATTATAATTTATTCTGTTTTGAACAAAAAAACAATTGATAATGGTCTGTTTTATTATATAATATGCATTATCTTGACCATCCATACTATGCTAGCTAACGTAAATCTGGATTGAATAACGTTATTATATATAGGATTATCTCAGCAGAATAATTTACTGTTTTCAATCGTCAGCTATAACTGTGTGCAACACCTGCAAAATGAATGAATAATAAATAATCATATTCAAACAACCCTTTCACCAATGTTAATCATCGTTAATGAGGTATATATATAATATGCTCTATACATATTCTTCAAGCATATTTTCCTAATAATATCCAGCTGGGTGGCATATCATATATTATCTCCTCCAACAACATCATGAGGTTACTAATATGTTTTATATTTATATAAAAATATACACGTTCTACAAGCATTTTTTCTAACAATACCCAGCTGTGCGGTATCTCAGACAATGAGAGCATCATAGACTGTTATGCAGGTTGCTGTGCAGGAGTCAACATTAGAACGACACCAGGGTGAGGTTCTTAAGGGTGTTTTTATATAGCCGGTATGCTTGAAGAGGTGCTTACCATTATCTGCAAGGGCTTGACCATGTGTCTCTTGTTAGTGCCACAAAGGCATTCTGGTGGCGGGTAGCACAATAAATATGTGGTGTATTTACACTCTCAACATTATGTTGTCTACGGTGGCAGACAGATCGAGAAAGCAATGGAGTTATCTCCCTTTGTGTATCTGGATCCAGTTGTCTCCCTTCGTGTATCTGGAAGGATCATCTGGGATTCCGACATTGTATGTTGTCTATGATGGTAGACAGAGATGACAATGGAGTTATCTCTCTTTGTGTAAGTGGATCCAGTTGTCTCCCTTGGTGTATCTGCGGGGATCATCATGGCATCCGTGGAGCGATGTTGAAGATGTATATCACATGTGTAGAGAGAGACAGTTTTGTAGTAATCTGATGCCAGGGTAAGCGGGAGGAAAAACACAACCGTGAGCAAACAAAATGTACGAGAATGTTTACAGCTCATGGGGTGTCGAAGGGTCGATCACTCAACATGTAGTATAATTATATAAACGTTGATATCCTAACTATTGAAAACTTAGTAATATACTACCGGTATTATATAGGAAAGTACAATATTGTATTTATTGCATTAATTGTATTTATCCCCAAAAATATTTTCTAACATTTTGATTATTTTTGCTATATTTATGTTTTTGCTATATTTTGCTATGTCATGTGCATATTATTTCGAAAATACAACTTTAAATTTTGTAATAATAATAATAATAATAATAATAATGAAGGTCCTACGGTCGAAATGTTGAATGAATGGACATTATATTTTCAATAATAATAATAATAATAATAATAATCCAGATTGACGTTCTACAACATGCTCAAATATGCTACATTTTCATTACCCCAATCAATGGATCAGTTTACCTTCAGATTCCTCAACTACCAGAAGAGTATGCAACCCAAACTGCTGTTCGCACTAGAAGGTTAACCATTCATATTTCCATCTCACCCTACCGGGTACCCATTCCCTCAGGCATATCACAAAATCATGACCTTATCGGAGATATACTAAATATTAAACTAACTAGCCCGAATAGTGATACAAATAACAATTGTTATGCATTTCTATTAGCTTTGGAAGAAATGCCCTGGCTATTGTTAATTTCGATCCCTGCCGTATTTCATTAACTGATTTAGACGATTTAATAATATAAATAAACACTCAGGTTTTTCTTTCTTCGTGTGGTCGGAATCATTAGAAGAGTCAGCCCTAACTGCACTTAAGCTTTCCCCGATCCACTGAGTGCAGAAGAATGGCGATGCTGGAAGGACAGAGGGCAGGTCAACATATACCCAATGACGAATTGACTGTAACAGTTGTAGCTCTTTTGTGTATCGATCGCAAAATTGATTTAGCAATTAGAGCCGGGTGTTTAACGAGCAGAAAACTCTCGGAGAATAATTAGGTTCTAATGGCGCACGAAGCAATGCGTCAGTCAGGGTCGGTGGTTAAAATTACATGGTTGGAGTGTGAAGAGGTCTGCAATTTAGTTTTGCGATTTTTTATTTTTTTTGTTATATATTTTGCTTTGCCGATTTAATTTGGATTTTTATTTTGTGTGCCTATAAGCCTTGTCTCTGTCACAGACTTTATTCTAACCTGAATAATCCCAGACAAAGCAACCATCATGAAGAATTAGCCAATTTAAATAACTAGAGAATATACTAAGGTTTGATATTGTTAAGTATTTTCAGTTTCTTCTTTTGTAGAATAACAAACAGTTTGTAGGAATCTGTGGGATTTTTATGCAAATTATATATTTTCACCCTCTAAGACCATGGTTAGTCCATCTTTAAGTTTTGTCTATTAAAACTAATAAAGTATTTATTTCTCTGTTGCTTTAGGACTATTGTACATATCACTTTTGTGTTTAAAATGTCTGTCAATTCAAGACCATGCTTAGTGTAGTTTAATCTTATCTAATAGTATAGCTTAGTCTTATCCAATTGTTATTCTTATATATTTTATTCTTATACAATAGTTAGTATAGTTTAGTCTTATCTAATCATTAGTATAGTTTATTCTTATCTAATATAATAAATATACAAAATAATAATTTTCTGTTACATTTAGACAAATCTCTAGATATACATATTACCAATTTCTGGAAGAGAAATTTGATACACAATTAACCCTCACCATGCTGGAGGCAACCTGAGATGCCCTAAAGAGCAACTTGTCTGTTTCTAATCCAGCAGGGAGAAGGTTAAATATAAGGCTAAATTTCCGATTGCCAATTGGAAAACCTAAACTCTGGGGGTAAAATGACCAACACCTACAGTACTCAAGATTCAACCTGTGATCTCTTTATACTTGGACAATCGGCTGGATTTGTGAGAAGTTTGACCTCCCAGTCACTTGGCTCAAGCGATCAGGAGCTGGTTAGAGGAGGGTGTTCAAATACACACTGGATACATGCCAATATAGTCAGTTATCACCTCCAGTTCATCTGCACCAACCAAGGGTCTTGGCATGGTATAATCTATGGTGACTTCTTGTTCTCCGACTGTACACCACCAGTGGCGAGCAGGAACAGCGAGATACAGTGCTCCATCGATATAACGCTGAAGTTGGGGTCCATATAATACCCGCGTTATATCAACGAATATAAATGGAGAACAAAAAAAGAAAGATTTTTTTTTTCTTTTTTGTTCTTTTTAAAAAAAACCCACCCTGAATGGCGTTATATCGAGGGAGCACTGTATCGGGGAAAATGGCATAAAATATAATATACAGTAGACCTTGCATATAATTTACTACTCATTGGGACCTCGCATATAACGGACTCATTGGGACCGGCTATTTTTGTCCGTTATTATTACCTCAAACAACAATATGTATATATAAATGCACCAATTAAATGGTTTGGAAATAGTTTGGCTTATCAATTGTACGTCGCTGTCAATTAAAAAGTACAGTCTCACTGGTATACATAGGAAGAATGGAAACAATTTAATTACCATGATTACTATTGCGGTGATTTCTCTCGAGACTGGAGTTGGCGCTAGACTGCTAGACGGACCAATCACTCCCAGTGTTAAAAGACGTAGAAATTGTCAACTTTTGTTATTGGGATCATTATTCGTGCCAGAAAGCTTTAATGGACATAATCTCCATTCGTTTTTGCTACTCATTATCTTATTTAGTTAAATAAGACCATTGTTTTAACCTTCTCCCCACTGTAGGCATCTGCAGTTTTCCATGTTAACCTTCTCCCTGTTGGATAAAGCACAATCACTGCTCTTTGGGGCATCTCCGGTTGCCTTCAGCATAGCGAGGGTTACGATAATTTCAGTGATAATTCAATTTTATTTTGATAACTTCTGAAAGGTTTGGTTTGCGGCTTTCCAAATTGACTTAGTTCAAATAATGCTTATCGAGCGGAGCATAACACATGAACCGGCCAAGCCAATATCAAAAGGTCTGACTGCTGATCTATATAAAGCACATGCTGCAAAAAATCCATGTTACATAATCTGAGTGGTTTAATATAGACATCCAAGTCAGACTGACATTCCTGTTAGAACTACGCGAAGAAGCCGAAATGTAACGAAGACAGGGCACGGATGCACATGGCAATTACAATGCAAGATTAAACATGGAAATACTAAAATACATATATGTGGGGAAAAACATAAATTAGTGTGACATATTATAGCAATGTTCAGAGCCAGTGTTGGAATCGATATAAGATGAAAAGAATTCCCTCACTGCATTTTCAGTATATCGTCATGTACAGTATATCAATGTTCTATGCAGAATCTCTTCATTATTCCAGTTTAATAGTTTGGGTGTACACAGTCATTTCATAATGAACATTTCAGGCATTCACAAACTGCGTTACATCCTAGTGGCTTCATTGGTCGACCTGCTTACGTGTAGGCCTGATGTTTGTTATCGAAGTGCTGAAGACTTTATCAGTGAACCGACAGCCGTAAGATAATTTGGACTTCTATGCTTTTATTTTTTTTATGGAATCAAATAAAATACTCCTGCCTGGTAGTGTTAGACTCACAATCCAGGAAATGTAGGTTTGAATCTCGGGATCGGCATATTCCTGTCACAAATATGCACCCAACATATATATCATAGTAGGTGGGGGTTCTTGCGGGTTAGTCCTAAAGACTAAAATAGAAAACATTGCGAGTTACGGTTTATCCTGGATATAAAGATCCGATCCTCAAATACAATAGACCTCGTATATACCGGCCTCGGATAAACCAGACACTCGCATATAACGGACTGAATCTGAAGTCCTGGTCCTGTCTTAACGCTAATTGCGGCATATGCGTATAATGGACTTTGCATATAACGGACATAAATAGCCGGTCCCAATGAGTCTGTTATATGCGAGGTCTACTGTAACTACAAAATGCCAGCCCCTACATTATAAAGTACCCTGCTACATAAACAGCATAGGTAATTCCGAAGAAGTCTTTCATGATTTGAACGCACCATTTGTCAATTCATATGTAAACGAGCTAAAGATGGTGGCAAGTGAAACAAGACACAAGCCCACGCATTGCGTGAGGTGTAGGAACTCTAGTGCAAACACAGAAAAAGCATGCAGGAAATGTTTGGGAGCGATTGGATTGTGCGTGAGACATTACATAAGATGAGAGATCTCGTGCCATGTTTTGGCTGCAGTCTGGTCATACGAACCCCTCTCAGACATGGGAAACTGATAGATGTGATAATTCACTGCTCTCCGCAGACTGGAAGGCCTCTAGGCACCGAGATGCGAACAACAGCTGTGGGAATTTATACCCTTGGTAAACCTGTGGTTCACCTGACGAGATCAAAACACGTTTTTTTTCCACAGGATGTTTTCTGTTCGCTAACAGGAAAAGTTAACGACAATTCAGAAGGGTTTTAACCTTTCCCATGCTGTAGGCTTCTGTAGGTGCCATGTGTGTCAGGAGATGTTGGGTACTTTAGTAGGTTGAAGGTTAACTAAAGGCAATGGTATCGGTACAGCTTACAGCAGGTCATATCGAAGACGTCGAAGTAAAGGTGTATGGACAGTAATGGATTGACAGTTGCATCATCTCCATGGAGATAAGAAAGTTGCATGAGTGCTTCTTTGATAAACATTATCTTGTAACATAGTAGAATGTCATAGAATTATAAATGTATTATTATTATTATTTATATCCTATTTAGTTCTTCAGGGCTCTACATTAACTTTTTGAGGCACTTGTCCCCGTGTTCTGTCGGACATGTAACTACTGTGGAAAGGGCTCGTTAATCTAGGCTATTTCACTTGTACGCCTGTGGATAATACCTGTCCTGGGCAGGCGGACAATCCTTACTGTTGAGCCCTGTTCTTTAAATTTTATTATTATTATTATTATTAGTAGTAGTAGTATATTATTATTATTATTATTATTATTATTATTACTACTACTATATATTGTTATTCCCTATTTTTCTTCTTATTATTATTATTGTTACTATATTATTATTATTGGTAGTAGTAGTAGTAGTAGTGGGGCCTAGTTGTTATACTAGTATATTATTATTATTATTATTACTATTAAATAGGAGTATTTGGGTGAGAACAATGTGTGACATAAACTATATTATCATTATTATTACTACTATTATAAATAACATTTGAATGAATTTTAGCATTGGAAGTAATTCCATCACAGAGATGACCAAACTAGAGCAGTGTATTGTATATGTACTATGCACTCTATTCACCCTATCTCTTTCTATTTGCAGGGCTTTACCAAGATATACCAACAGTTCTTTCCATGTGGAGACCCCAGCAAATTTGCATCTTTTGTGTTTAATGTTTTTGATGAAAATAAGGTGAGTGAAAGTTTTCATTTTATGGGATTTGTACGTCACATTCAAAACCAATATTCAAAACCAATATTCAAAACCCAAGATCATCCTGCATGAAACTGTAATTAGAGAAGTTTCGCAACACTACGGTTACCATAACGGATACGGATACGTCATCAGTTTGTGAGTAGTCAGTGACATCAGAGGTTCGTCTGACGTTTAGCTACTCGTGTTTTACGGATATCAAGCATGATACACGTAAGTGATATACCATTAACGTATTAACGTATTTTAGGATATTCCTAAACGTTTTTCCACATTTGATTGCATTTATATTGTAGTATATGCACTGTAGCTAATACTCACGGCTTTAATTGGGTGCTAGCATAACGATAAACATGTTTAGTTGTTGGTCAAAAGTTGCATGTCAAACCGTACGTCTAGCTACGCCATCTTGGATTGTTTACCTACTCGTAAATATTTGCGAAACAAATTTCACGAATACCATTTCCATTACGGATACCAATAGCTTAACTGTAATGGTAACCGTAACGGTGCGTTTGCGAAACCTCTCTATTATTGTAAAATTATTGTTCTAATTGGAGTCAAGAGCCGCTTTCGAAATTATTTCACTTATATAAAAAATGAGGAAAAAAAATGAATAAAAATGTGTAATATTGCATACAGAGATGATCTTACCCTTTTAATAATAAAGCTGTGGCCCAGCATGTGGCAGACATTGCTTGCATATCAGGTATGTCAGATATATCAGGTATGTCTACTTTCCTGTTATCAAACATGTAGTGCTGGAAGTGCACAAACTACACAGTGGGTGCTCTGGCATCTGTGTGTCATTTTAGAAAGTGCAATCTTTGCCTACACCTTACGCACTTCAGTTTCCAATTTATCATTCGATAAAACTAAATTTAGATAAGTCTCGTAAAATTGTAGATATTTTCTGTCTTATTTCCGTCCTGTTTGAGTGTTATCGCATGTTATGTAGACATGTATAGGGTGTGTTATCTATGTTACAGAATAACTCCAGTGAATTGTTTCCCCTATGTGAATACAGGAACTTGTTTATGGGAGTTTACTGGACGATTACATTGAAATAAATGTCGTATGGTGATTGGTGAACTATAAAATATTATCTTTTAAAGATTGTTATATTAGAAATTTTATCTCGTACATGGTATTGTTTGCAAATAAATAAATTGTTTAAAGAAAGCTTGAATAATTATATATGACATCCAAATGAGATATGATTTATGTTTACCATATTTTATTTTGTAATAAGAATATTTTGATAGTTATAGTGGTTTCATCGATTATTTCATAAAAACAGTTGGTAACCAGGCTGGTTTTACTTGACACTCATGGTTACATCAGGGTTAGAACTTAACTTTAAAACATACTCGCCCGAATAATGATATAAATAACAAAACATGAAATTTCTACTAGCCCGTAGGATATCTTTAACATTAGGAGAAATGGATTGGGCTGCCGGGCGAGTAAGAACTTGTAACCCTGTTACATTGTACTTGGCACTATTTATCTTAGAGCATGGTTACATTGTACTCAACACTATTTGTTATCGTACTCGCACTATTTGTGTTACATTATACTAGTACATGGCACTATTTATGTTACAGGTTGATGACTCTATGTTGATGACTCTATGTTACAGTATGGTTACATGGCACTGCTTATGTTACAGGATCGTTACATGGCATTATTTATTTTACAGGATGGTTACATAGAATTCCACGAGTTCCTCCAAGCTCTGTCAGTGACATCTCGGGGAAATGTCGAAGAAAAATTGAAATGTAAGTTGAAATTCTGACATAGCCTGTCGGACTTTATTACACACCAGGGTGAGATATTGCAGTGGCATAACAATATTGGAACATGCAAATAGCACATGCCTCCCAGGATTTCTTTTCCCAATATTGTTAAGTAAAATCTTGCATTCCATCAGTTGGCTCTCGTTGAATTGAATCTCTGTAGACACAGGAGCATTGAGTATGAATTAACCCTCTAGCTGCTAGAGTACACAGGCGCTGCTCTTTAGGGCATGTCCAGTTGCTTTCAGCAAGGCAAGAGTTAATAAAGCATCTATGTTATTTAAAAAAATCACTTTCTTTTTAGATAACTGAAATGCTTTCAGAAATCATACTGTATTTAAGAAAAATTATGTAAATTTAAATTAATATATTTTTTGTGTCTAATCTCTAATCATTTATTGATTAATATCTAATGCATTGGTATCAGTTGGAATCCATTCCTATCTTGGTTTCATGTTTTCTTTTCCTGATAACATTATCTATTTAATTATTATTTTAATATCCCCTGTAATCTTCAAATAGTTTAGAATGAGTATAAACGATTTAACAAGAGATTACTTTTTAAAAGCGTTTGCATAATAATGTCCGAGAACCATCCATGCTTACTACCAAAGACATGGACAATCTTGAAGAAATATATTAACTTCAGAATCATATCAAATGCAAGAACATTCTAGGGCTCCTGTTACAGTGCTCCCTCGATATAACACTAAAGTTGGGGGTCCATGACATGCCACCCGCGTTATAATACCTGCGTATTAATTGGAGGGGAACATTTTTTATTTTTTATTGTTATTTAAACTTTTTTTTAAATGGGGTCCACGTTTGACCCAGCATTGTATCCGAATCTGCGGTGCATCGAAGGGCGTTATATCGAGGGAGCACTGTATGTATGGTGGGAAAAGCAATGACACTTTTATTACATAATTGTTCGGTTCTCTTATTCATATCCTGGACAAGGATATCTGTTAATGTTATTTTCATGTCCTAATGCCATCAAGCACCAGAGCACAATATGCCTGCCCAGCAACTAGAATTAAATTTGACCTCCCTGCCGGATTAATGCCAATCTGGGTCCACTACGATTGTAGTGCTGTGAGAGCTGTAATTGCCATACACTGACATGGAGTTATGACTTTCATAGCGCTATGGTTGTTCTGTGGAATGAGACCATGTGCTATTATATAGGCATCTATGGTAGTCTGGGCTGAGTTTCACGAAAGGGGTGTATATTTTATGCCGCACGTAAATGACGTAATACAAGCAACGTAAATGACGTAATACAAGCAAATCCGCATCATTTACGTCCGGCGTTGGATTAAGTACAGGTACAGTCCTTCAAGGCATCTCCGGTTGTCTTCAGGAGGGGAAGGGTTAACCCTCTCCCTGCTGGATTAGATAGGGGTACAGCCCTTCAGGGCATCTATGATAGTCGTCTGGAGGGGAAGGGTTAACCCTCTTCCTGCTGGATTAGATAGAGGTACAGCCCTTCAGGGCATCTCCGGTAGTCTTCGGTAGGGGAAGGGTTAACCCTCTCCCTTTTGGATTAAGTACAGGTACAGTCCTTCAAGGCATCTCCGGTTGTCTTCAGGAGGGGAAGAGTTAACTCTCTCCCTGCTAGATTACGTACAGGTACAGTCCTTCAGGGCATCTATGGTAGTCATCTAGAGGGGAAGGGTTAACCCTCTCCCTGCTGGATTAGATAGAGGTAAGCCTTTCAGGGCATCTCCGGTTGTCTTCAGGAAGGGGTCAACACTCTCCCTGCTGGATTACATACAGTCGTTTAGGGCATCTCTGTCTTCAGGAGGGGAAGGGTTAAGCAAGATGGAGTGATGGCCAGTCGCCATGTGTGTGCTAGGGTCCTGCATTAACGGCCAGCTTGACCAGTCACATTGACAGACAAATCAACTGTCTTCCTGCATTATTTATTTGATCTTCATGAAGGAGTTTATTCATCTGCAACATTATTCATTGACAACGGCAAGTGATTGGCGACACTGATGACTTCGACCAATATGATAGGAGATGTTAGCGATTAACTTTCTGTAGGATTATGTTTGTTCTTGACTATGGATTCAGTCTAGGTGCAAGCTATCATGAAGAAATAACATTGTTTATTTGTTAAGATAGTGGAACCAGGTGGGTTAGGGATAATGGTGGTAGGGTGGGATAGTGTGGTGGGGGTAGTAGTAGCATGCAATACATAAATATATCAAATATAACAGGAGTGCTCCACACAACTTGGTTGATCTGAACATCTTAACCCTCTCCATGCTGAAGGCAACCAGAGAGCAGTGCCTGTGATTAATCCAGCAAGGAGAGGGTTAATGTGCAATCGTTCTTTCAGTTCTGTATCAGTCCCTGGATTTGATACAGATATCGATGTCAGTCGGGTAATATCCTGGGACCAAAATCACAATATATGCCATAAAAGATAAAATTGCCATAAATGATAGATTGTTATCTTTTTCAAGGATATGGAATAACTTGTTAGTACTGTGATACAACCAAGCATAAAACCATCTAACCCTTGCTGCAAAAAATTAAATGAGATGGTTTAGTGTTAAAGGGGTTAACTGTTTACCTTTTTCCATAGATAAGGAGTTGTGGATTATTTTTCTGGTCATTACTTGCAGGGGCGTTCCGGCTGTACGATCTCGACGCCGATGGTTTCATCACTAGGACGGAGCTACTCGACATTGTTGATGCAATATACAAGATGGTGGTGAGTTTACAACTGCTGGGGTTAATTGTAAATATTTTGGTAAAATATGCAATATTTATTCATTTAGACTACAAGATGGTGATAAGTTTACAACTGTTGGGGTTACCGTAATTGTAAATATTTTGGTAAAATATGCAATATTTATGCATTTAAACTTGAACATAGGAGTGATTATATATCATACATGATATGTGCGCACAAATGACATACTGCTCTCTCTGAGGATGATACCGACTAGACAAGTAACTTGTCTTATTATTACTTGTCTTTCTGATTACTGTTGAATTTGGGTTTAGATCCAATGTTCAAGAGGCTTTCACTTATATCGCATATGGGTGAAATATCCCAGCAACGACGTAAAGTATTAAATACAAAATTATTTTTTTACTTATATCACGACTTGCATATTTATTGTGTACATGCTTATACTAGACTGGATGTCCACCTACTAGTGGTGATTAATGTGCACATTTAGAACATTTCCACATTGCACATCATACATTCTCCACATCCTGAGGAGTATACCTGTTGGTTTCTTTCTTCCAGGGTAGCATGGTGAAGTTACCAGAAGAGGAAAATACTCCGGAGAAACGGGTCAACCGGATATTTGAGGTCATGGACAAGGTACAAACACCCAGCTTGTGTTTTATACAATCATCTTAGCACTATGAGAGTTGCAACTCGCAACACTTGCATAGAAGTCTAAAAGCCTGTGGCATCACCTTAAGAAAGTGGCTTAATTAATTTCAAAATGCCTCTGTTCACCCAGCAGAGAACGGGTACCCGGAAGGACAAGATGGATATATGTGAATGATAACCTTGTAGCACCCTGAATGGCATCTTGGGTTGTATACTCCCCAGGGAGTTGAGAAAGAATTGAGGGCACACAGATCCATTGACAGGGGTAATAACGTAGCGCCATGAGCATGTGTACGACAAGAAATGAGCACGTTATAACTATGCACTATTTCGTATTTCAGAATCAAGACAACCGGTTAACGTTTGAGGAGTTTTTGGAAGGTTCAAAGGAGGACCCAACTATAGTGCAGGCACTAACGTTGTGTGACGCTGGCCGGGGATGAACATAGTGCGGGCACTTACCATAGTGCGTCACATGTTGTGGGAATGGAGCTAGTCTATGAGGACGCGCAAAGTGTGGGCAACGATGATCGATCGACTCACATCTGTGATGCAGATCTGAAAGATTCTCAGTCGAACTTTGATACTCTTTATCAAACTTTGTCATGTTTACTTCTTAATTATTATTTTTGATCACGTATATATATTTGTGTTTTGTTCCTCTTCATTCACATTAGTTGCGGACAAAGAATTAATCTGATTTGATATGCACATTTTCTTTTAGCCAATGCCCAGCAAACACCTAACAACGTTGTGTGAATGTTTCTAATATAACATTACATTCATACAATATTGTAATAACATTGCATACAATTTACTGTTTGCCGGGTGGTATGATGAGAAATCCCTAGATCCAATTATTCATATAACACATTCATGAATTTAACCCTTTTTCTGCCAGATTAACCACCATTGCTGTTCTATAGAGCACATCTCGGCGCCTTCAGCAGGCGGAATGTTAACTCTCTTCCTGTTGAAGTAACCAAGATGCTTTATGGCTTTGCAAAATTTGTTTACTCCAGCAGGGAAAGGGTTAACAGAGCAGGACATACAGTATTGTACAATTTGTAGCATTGAATATGAAATGATATTTTTATTTTGAAATATATATTATGTGAAATGTTTTATGCAATACAATTCAACTATGAAGACAGGACTGCATATATAAAGCATCAATTGTATTATTGTGGTGTAAGACCACATTTTCATATCAATATTGATAATGGTCATAGAGTGAAGTGGACACAGAATTTGCAAATTGACAGTAAAAGTTATTTTTGTGCACATGTCATGTGTACCTTTTAAGCGTTACAACTTCTACACCCTCGTTGTTGAATGTTGTTAGTTCCGTATTGGAATGTAGGTCAATTTCAAACAAGACATGCATTTAGCTTCATGTATAGAGGTAAACTTTTCATGCAAGATATAAATTTATGTATAAACGTTACATGACTGATTAGCTTTTTTAGTTTAATGAAAATTTAGTTATTATTTTATCCTGTGGATTTCGGTTTTCATGTCACATATCGGAGAACAAATTTAAATGTCCTTTTCCATTTTTGTGTCCGCCCACCAAATCCACCCCCACCCCCCACCCCGATACTTTACCAGTTTAAAATCTTCAAACAGATCATGTCGTGTTTTGATGAGATTACTTGTGTCGCTGGGTACTTATTTTTGTCCATTTGTGTCTGTCTATGCATTCTCCTAGTGTGGATATACTGGAACATTTTGTGTTGTCTTGTGTCTCGCTTACCGGCCGTTAGGGAGAACACTTTACCATTACTATTTCTGGTCACCACTCGGACGTGAATTATCAAGCACTAACCTCATCTGTAAATCTATCGAATAATTTAGCTTCTTGAATTGTGAAATATTTGTTTTATGAAGAATCAATGAATTGCTATTGCACATCATAGTTGCTTGCTAGTTCATATACATTGCACAACCTAAAAACAAAATCAATATTCTATATATAGTATTGGCCTGATGTATATTTATGATACTTGTTTCTGAATGAAGAATTAGTATAATCTGAATAGAAAATTTAGATTAAATTCTACTATGTAAACTTGACAGTAATATCACAAGAATTATAGTAAAGTATCTCACAACATTCGACATTACGATCTTGGAAAAGTTATTGTATCACAATCTTTATTATGGTTTCCTTGCTGAATTCATCATGCTCGCCGATGCACATGGCGTTCCCAGTTGCCTCCAGCAAATACAAGGTTAAGCACTCGTCGCAACCATTTAACCCCCTCCCTGCTGGATTAGGCACAGGTGCTGTTCTCTAGGGCAGCTGTGGTTGCCTCCAGCACGGAGAGGGTTAAATTGAACAGGTCCATTCAAAGGTTTCACACAAATATGATTCCGAGTGCTCTCCCGACATTAGGTATCGTGAGAGACCAAAGATCATCACGCATGTTCCGAATGCTCAACATTTTTAAAGCTTCATATATTTCATGTCATGTCACTTGGTAAACTCTTTAAAAGCAAAGCCTATTTTATCATGCTACCAAACTGACAGATATATTGTACATATATTCGATATGTATGTTCAAAATGCATTACTTTATTGTAACATTAATTTATTGACTTAGAACTAGAATAATTTTTGCAAGAGAAAGCAATTCAATCATTGTAGTATAAAATTGAAATTAAGAATTTGTGTGTGCAATAATGAAAAAATCATTTCAATAAATTCTTATCTGTCATAAGTAATGGTGTGTTGTGTGCCATGTACATTCTACATTGCCAATGCAAAGTGTTCCATGCATGAAATTGTACCAAAAAAAGCTTTGTTATCTTGGTGCTGCTTTGTCAAGCCACGTCCAAATAACCAAAGCTATCTTATTTCAAATTATGAATTATCATTATTATATATTTTCACTTTTCTTGATTGTGATTTAGAGCTGCTTTCATGATTCTTTCACTTATAATCACAGCTTGTCAGTTCAGCGCAGAAAGAAACCCACAACATCCATAGCGCTGAATGTTGCAGTAAACCTGCGAGCATCAGCTGTGCCGACGGACCAAAGAGATCCACAGTATACAAAAATACCGATGATAATTTACAAGCAATTTATTCAGACAAGAGGAATGAGACATACACACAGATTGTAAACCATCACAAACACATATATAATATTCACATAGAACACCTGCAATCACACACGTTATATGGCAGTTCACAGTCAGAACCCATTGAAGATTGTAGTAAGATTGATAACACTGTTACCATGGTATGTAACTCAGGACAGTATAGCTCTCTGCTACTGTACACTACACTTGGGACTGTATGTGTTTGGAAAAGTGGTGGTGCCACACATTGCATTATTGGACTTTTCCGTGAAAGGAAGCAATGAATGACGGCATATGCCGACACACCTTGCTATAGTTGGAAGATTTTGATTGAATTAATGTTTTACGTCGCAGCGGGAATATCTCACCCATAGGCGAATAGATGAGTAACAGTAATTTATCGGTGTATAAAGGCATTGTGTTTAAAGCCAAGCATGTGCTCAAGCAACAACTTTATTACATTGATAAACCTTTCTTACAAGTTCTGTAACTATATTAAAACTTGGCTAAAGTCTTGACTTTTTCACATGTAAACACGGTGCGCACTTAGGCGTTGAAAAAGAGTACCTTTATCTGAAAAAGAGTTACTTTTATCAGTGTACGAAAGTACTCCATGTGATACTAATACTAACTGATCATTGGATGAAGAGTGTTGCTATGCTTTAACCACAGATAAACAGGCATAACGCCCAAATAAAGCATAAAGCCCAAACGTACTATACAGAGAGGTGGTATTCAGTGTTACACACAATGCACTGTTCAAATCTGGCCATATTTCATACATTCGATATACAAACAGGATATATATTATATGGCACACCAAATGTTTGATAACTGCCCCGTGCTCAAACCAAATGAAGTTTTGCAGAAATCGTCGCATGAAAGATTCCCGCTGTTACGAAAAAACAATAACTTGGCTCCGCAGAGATGTTTAAGAACTGTATTCAACACTATCTATCTCATTAAAATCAGGCAAAAAACTGATGCTCAGCTACTTGAACACTCGCCATTACTGAAGAATGTCAAAATATTTAAGGGGCGAAACGAGATCCGATTTTAATTTGATTGGCATTCAATTCAATACATGTGCTGTGAGGGTTTGCCCTGAAGACAAGAGGTCCAACGTTGCGTGTATTTAGATAATAATTTGGACAATGCATTGCAGGGGTGTTTGGAATAACCAACTTTGAACTAAGGGAGGTAATCTCAGACCAGGAACTTACTTGGCAGAGACTTTGAAGAACTGCATTCAACACTATCTCTAATTTAGTCCAAATTTTAGGTCCGAATATATATAATCTTTTAGTAAAAGTACCCAGAAATGTCTGCATCAGATGTGGCGAACACATACAATTAAAATAATGGTGGCAGTGAGTGAATATGGAGTTTAACGTCGCTGCGGGAATCTTTCACCCATTTGCGATAATCATAATGGTGACAGGAAGGAACCATTAAAAACACACACACACACACACACCCCCCAGTTTGCCCTATACATCGATGACTGCAACTACATGTGTTACTAGCATCATTACAATAGTAATAGTAATGGAAACAGGTAATGATTGTATAGTAGCAGGAATAGAATACTAAATGGACCCAAGGACAACTGTTCAAATGTCAAAATATATATGACTGACGTTATCAGACTGTGTAAACTAGCAGGATACCATTTACAGTAGACCTCGCATATACCGGCCTCGGATAAACCGTGAGTGAGTGAGTGAATATGGAGTTTAACGTCGCTGCAGGATCGGATAAACCGGACACTCACCTATAACGGACTGAATCTAAAGTCCTGGTCCCGTCTAACGCTAATTACGGTATATGCGTATAACGGACAAAAATAGCCAGTCCCAATGAGTACGTTATATGCGAGGTCTACTGTATTTAGATGTCTTCTTTTATTTTTATTTTTGTAACACTAGCACCCGAACAAGTGACTTGTATACAGTGGATTCAAATATTATTATAATACCAAGATTTAATGTAGACGCAGTGACATATCCCAGAGAAAACGTTGAATTAATCCGACTTTTGAAAATAACTATATGGTTGTTGCATCAATCCTTGTCATCGTTCATATTACCAAATACTTTTGGATTGATTAAATTACCGGTAGTACTTTTTGTCTACCAGGAATATTTCACCGATACGTGACTAAATATAGCACAAGACTGAAAGCAGCTATTAAAGGTTTCCTACAGTGAATGTTAAGAAGACATGAATGGTACCCAACAGTTTACACTGTGAATCATACGAAACAAAATATTCATTCATTCATTCATTCATTCATACATGGTTTTTCACATACACATAGATACATCTACATCAATAAACAGTAGTAATGAATCATTCATCTAGATTTTAATGCAAGCCTTCATATCGTTTTCAACCATAAACAACACTATTAAAAATATTATATACAATAAATACATGTACATATGTGTTAATAAGATATAAATATTAGTGTTTCTATTGAAACTTTGGCTATAATCAATATATATACTGAATCGAAATTTTACTTGTGCAACTAAAAATTTCTTATTTTGTAATTATAGTTTATTTTGCAATACTGCAATGAAAAGTTGTACGACAAAAGATTAATGAACCAAATTTTACATCATGTATGCGTGAAAACAAATCATAAAAACAAAAGCAGAGAAACAATGTTTCGACATAATAAAATAATGAATTAATAGGAACATGTGATTATAGATGCAGATCATTAGCTGTTAGCACATCACATAGATTCACACGAAAACAGACCTCACGAGAGAGAACCGCTAACATGAGTTTGTATTTTCAATATAGTCTGAAAGACTAGTCACACATTTACCTGATGGTTAACCCTCTCAGTGCTGGAAGCAACCGGAGATGCTCTTAAGAGCAGTGCCCGTGCCTAACCCAGTAGGGAGAGGGTTAATTGAGTAATACTGCAAACATAGCTATTTACATGTTTCACACACATTGTTCAAGCACTTAATTACAATAAAAACTCATAAAAATTAATTGTTTCCTGGACACTTATCTGTGCAAAAATAAATTATTCTATTCAAACTCAGGTTTATTTATATTTATTAGGAATGTGATTCACAATTGTTTTACAGTAGGCTTTGATTCGAGGAA
Organism: Lepetodrilus galriftensis; assembly: GCA_032361785.1. NCBI lineage: Eukaryota > Metazoa > Mollusca > Gastropoda > Lepetellida > Lepetodrilidae > Lepetodrilus > Lepetodrilus galriftensis. The sequence continues at coordinate 19,125 of JAUTBZ010025451.1, forward strand.
TTTTGTAGTCATTAATTTTCAATTTGGGGAAATAAAGTAACATTGCTTGATTTAAAAAAAAAATTCTTTTTATTATTGTTCATTGTGTGGAGTAATCATCACAGGGTCTGAGAAACAATGTATGTATTTATGTTACTTGGCCTAAATAAGTTGATATGCATTAAAGAAATACCCATACCTACTGCAAAAATACATCTCTTGACAATAAACATATTCTTTGGCTTCATATTACTGTTAGTACGGTAAGTCATTAGAGCTATACAAATAGTATACTGATTTATTGCAGTCTAAAATACAACCTTTAATCACAAATGGTAACTTTCTTTTCCAAGGTTACTACAGAGGTGCGTTCAAGATAGAATACATGAATACAATACTTTTCCCTACATGTATTGCTCGTTGAACGGCTTCGTGCA
>JAUTBZ010025562.1:0-41634 GCA_032361785.1 Lepetodrilus galriftensis
GATTCACGTGCAGTAGATTCGCGAAAATCTGCTTGCAAAGTTACCTCACGGAGTTAGGAGGCTAACGGAGTTAGGATGTCCGACCATACTACTAAAGCACTGAAATGTTATGAATATGGAAGAAAACCCAAACTCATCCATGCATTTACTTAAAAGGGTAGCATGATAAATATGATCTAACATTATCTATTAATCTAACATTTTGTTGTGTGGTAACCATTAACGTTTACTGACTCAATGGTCTATAAAAGAGATCATACTGATGCATACACGCATTATTACCACAATAAACATGTTATTTCAAATCTTCAAAAGAAATCCTTTGCACTTATTCCATTTGTATTAGCATAAACCTGTGAGAAACTTAACAACACAACGTTCATCTATACACCACAAGGTACAGCGTACATTTCCTGCAACATCAGGGTCAAACAGTGATGCATTTCACGTCTATGACAGTTACCAGCAGTTGTACGAGATCCATATGTACTGCGTGTGGTATTTCCTTGAAATGGACGTTTACCGGCTATTTCAGACAAGTCAAAGCACCAGAAATGCGCATCATTGTCGACAGTTATTATAAAGCCTCTTTATGACTTCACACTTAGCTTTGTTTACGAGCCAGGCTTTTTGTGAGAAGACGACATGGAATGTACATCTCGTCTTTGTAGAGTGTTAACAAATGTTGTCAATATCGCATTCATTTCATCTTTCTGCAGACCAATTTCAACTGGAGTGGCTTTACTGTTTGCACAACTGTGCATATGATAAACGTGTGCCTCAATTGTTGGTTATGTTGGCGTGATATGTTTTCAATGATGTAACAACATAAGAAAATAACAAGACATTATAATTTAGAATCCATGAACAAAAGTACATTCTACTTGGTTTAATTAGAATTTTAAAATGTTTTGAATTGTGATTTAGAGCTGCTTTGAAGGTTCTTTCTCTTGTATCACAGCTGGTCAGTTTATGTCAAGAGGTTCTTTCTCTTGTATCACAGCTGGTCAGTTTATGTCAAGAGGAAACCTGCAAACTTACGTACGACTGAATATATATTTACATTAAAAAAAGTATGAATTTTAAATAGCAGGAATAGTGTTCATAAGCCTGTTCAGAGTTTCAAATATGTGCAGAATATGTGTCAAAGGAGAAAACATATTATAGTATGGTACAATGATATTAAAATGCATATCACAACTAAACCACCAAATCATTTACAGGGATATACCGGTAGTAATAAACACATAGTGCAAAATATATGTTAAACATGCATTATTTGAGCTACAATGCCTCGGACAGTTGTTGTTCTTGTGCTTTCACCTTTCACATGTGTATTCTGCACATATTTTAACTCTGAGGTGACTTATTATTATCCTACACTGAATATTCTACACAATACAAACAGATTTATATATAACTGAATCAGAAGTACATAATGTGTACGCATTACGGACAAAGTGTTACAAAGGTCATTTATTTGGTTTCTACATTGCACTGCTACCTGAAATAGACTACACGATTCTCTGACACGCCTGGTAATGTCAATTTACTTACTAATTTAATATATATATGACAAGAGATCTGACATTTAGTCTGGCAACATGGCAGAAATGTCTGAATGGAAACAACACTACTGTTTCAGTTTAGACGCATTTTAACATTATGATTATAGCTGGCCTTAATTATTTATTTCAAATCAATGTTTCAATACATTTATGTACATGACATAAAATCAGCACCGTTCCACTATTAATTACTTCATAAAAATGGACTAATTTAGCTTAACATGATGTCATGTCTCGTCTGTTTGTGCAAAAATATCAACCTTTAAAGGCCCACTACCCGTGAACGCATGTTTTGAGATAATGTACAATAAACGAGTAACATAAAATAGTGCATAAAAAGAATTAATTTGTTTTTGAATACACACTTTTACCCCACTATAGCTTTAAAGCAATTTGCAGAGCTATAATTAGCACTTTGGCTGAAACTCTTGTTGTTGTTATTGTAAGGCTTTTAGTGTCAAACAACACCAAATGTGTCTACATTTGCTGCTTACTACTCTAATTATTTGCTTAATCGCGAATCTAATCCCGTTTAGAATTGACTCGTCAGACTAGCTACATTTGCACGACTCGTCAGTTTGGCTAAAGACACCCATGAGGCTTCATACCTACGTTAGTTCATTTCACCAGGGACTCGTCATCCATTATTCCCCATCAAAAGCGCCGGCTGATCAAAGTATGGAGAGTTTCGCTAATAACAAGCCATGGATTGGATTAGACTCACCTTTCTCCCATGATGCAATGGGGTAAAACAACATGGCTGCCGTAGCAGTTGTCTCCAAGGCACAATTATTTTACAATTTATGCCAACCATGTGTTAATTTAACAAATAAATTTATCCTGTTGTTTGGGAATATTAGATAGAATAGTTTTGGTGCGTAGTCTGTAACGTATAACGGGATTAAAGTAATCTATTTGTTTATATTTTAGGTTATTATTATTCAAACATATGTGCCCCTAATGATACATTTTCCAAATTATATAAACGATAGAGTTGAAATTATGGATAATCATCAAAATATTTGCATATGGTTGAGCCATAAAATAGAATCTAAAGCACACAGTAAAAGAGATTTTCAGTTTTATAGCCTGAAAATAACTTTCAAAAATTTGACATCCAACATAAATATTTTGCTTTTACCATTATGGTTTAAATACATAATAATGTTTAAGTTAAAAGATAAAACAGTAAATTCAAATCATCAAACATACACAATTTGGAGCTTGCTATATATTATTTATACACATATTTCTTGTGAAATGTTTTAAGTTGAGAATTTCGCAAATGAAAGCATATCAAAATAAAAAAAATCTTTTGATATCTCATTTACACTGTATTTGCATATTTTATGACATATAATGTTGAAATTATCATATCTGCACCACATTGATAAATGATTTCCATATATAAGTACGATGTTATGATATCGTTCAAAGGCCTAAATGGCTTTTCACAGGTTGAACTAAATGGGCTCAACATTTCATATTCACATTTTCCTTCTGCATAATGTACATAATTCTGCATAATGTACATAATGTGGTTTTATGAGATAGTAAATTATCCATAACTTCTTTTATCAATGTGGAGTTCAAGATGTATGCAATAAAATTCAAATCTGAGGGCAAAAGCATCCTCATACCTGTAACTATTGCAATTATTTTCTTCTCCCATATATTTTCTCTTGCATATATTTTCTCAAATTCTACCATTCTTGCACATGACATTGTACTGATAGTTATGCTCTCTATTGAGGGAGGAGTGGCTCCACTGTAGGTGTGGTAGGAAGGTGAACGGCCCTCTTCTGAGAATCCTGTCAAATACATAGACTCTATTTATCATTGCCCCCATCTCCTGTCACAGCCACGATTGACGGCAACAGGCAATACTTGCACCTGAAATGTACGTGCTAATTAGTCGACAATCTCCCTCATTATAAGACATTGTTACTATGCCACTTCTCCAGACATCGATATTTACGCAACATAGAATAAACATACTTCTTGAACAAATTCTTGCATCAAAATGTATTACACCAATATTAAACAGTCATTATACTAATATGGAATGTAGCATTATGGAGAGGCAGCATCATAGATACATCACACTTGCTAAAAGATATGCAAAAACTGGATGTTGTTAGGTAGGTTCACATATTGTTCAGACTACAATCACAGACAACAGCATGTGTCAGGGCTTTGAAAGAACGCATTTATCAACTCGACAAATCTGTTCTTTGAAGATGGTTGAAAGTTTTGCATATTTCCCTTCACTTTGTTGATATCACCTTTATTTAAACGCTAAAATCTCCATGTAAATCGGAAAATTCCGCACCCAAACAAAATTCTGATTTAATGCGAAGATAGATTAATGTATTTTTGCATAGACATGCAAAACAATAGACATGTCTGTTTTCATTGGGAAATAGTGAATTAATTGCAGTTTGTTTTAATTTTCTACAATTGTAATGGTAGTGTGACTGGTGGGAAGAGACAGTAACTAAGATAACTGATGTGCCATCACTAACAACATTTTAAAATATTGGTAAAATACAAAATACAGAAACACGAGGTAACCGCACCATGGTCTTCATAAGAAACAGAACTGAGATGTACATGAGTTGGGTTTTCTTCTTATAATGGCTTGTTAGCTTACAGCAAAATGAAACCTGCAAAGCCTGTAGCACCTAGTGTAATGGTAGCCTTCCCAACACTGCTAGGTACTGACAAACCAAGGCTGATATAACTGCACTGCAACAGGATGGACAACACATTCTATCAAGACTGCATCATAACCACAACAACGAAACTTCATAGAAGAACATTAGTGCTGGGTCCTCATAGTGGATTCAAACTCAAGACCATTGGTTCCAAAGTCTGACTATACCACTCACAGTAAGACCAATGTCAGTAATGAGACTGGCTGGTATCGAATAACCAAGGATGACATCTATACACCATAAGACATTTCCAATCTTCCCTGAACTCTGCATTGTGAAGAAAATGTTGGGATTCCAGTGAAGATTTAAACTCAAACTTTCAAGTTGGTCATCTGACATGCTACCACTGATACATACTATTGAATATTTACCCAAATGAAGTTTATTTTATGATTACCAACAAGCAATCTTAGAAAGAAATATGTCCTTAAGCTGGATTAAAACCTTGTATATATGCAAATGGGAAAACATCCTTTCAAAGGAAACCATTAAAATACATTATCATTTCCAATAAAATGAGAAAATATTTCAATTTTCTTGAAAATTGTTTCTATTTATCACATCATGAATTGTTACAGCTTATGTGCAAGGAGTATGACAGAAATTTCCAGAAAGTGTGTTTTAATAAGAAAAACTAAGACGGCAATCATTTTTATAATAAACACAGAGTTAGTGAATAACAGTCACATTCTGTTCCTACATTTGCGTTATTACGCTGAAATGGATATTTCACATCCATAATAGAACAAATAATTGAAATATGAAAAAAATATGATACGAGCTTGTCAAATACGTAATGGCAACGAGTGCATCAAGTGCAATAACATCGGCCATGTTTGTTTGTAAAAAGAATTATAAAAGAAAATTACATTGATTCCTGGAACTAAGATATATCGAAATCAGAAAAGAACTCTTTTGGAAAGGAAATCAACAAAACTCATTCATTGAGAGTCCGCCATGATGCGTCACTACGACAGGTTTCCGATTTGAAATACGAGCAATTCTTTTAAACACAGGGTAGTGATACAAGATGTCCCTGCAAGACAAACATTAGGATTGTAAACTGTCCATTGCGCACTTCATTATAAATCAGATTGGCAGTGTTTATGGGGGCAATGACAGGGTTTCACGGACACAGTAACTACCCCTTGTTGTGGCCTGAACTCTGGTAACTAGGCACCAAGGTGATAGTTAGCGGTAACCGCTTTCCTTGGAAGATGATTGTCTCTCGTGAGCTGTGGCCGTATCAAAACACGGAATTAAACACTGGAACATTTTTTAGGTTTGGCCGATTTTGGAAAATTTCAGCTTTCTGGGATTTTGAAAATTAGTTAATCAGTTTCTGGGAAGTTGTAAATTCTTGCTATGCTTTCTATGTCATTGGAAATTTCGGATTTACTTTCTGGAACATTAAAAGTTTTGGAAGTTTTGGAATCAGTTTCTGGAACATTGAAAATTCTTAAAATAACTTTCTAGGATGTAACCACTTCTGAAATCACTCTCTGGGAAGCAACAGATATTAGTTCTTAGTGAGTCTTTTTAACCCTTTCCCTGCCACTCTTCTATATGGTATATCTGGTTGCCTTCAGCCTGGAGAGGGTTAAATAATTTGATCTTGGCATGTAAAAGAAAACATCCACATTTTGAACTGATGAGATATGTTACTTTGTACAATGGTACTTTGTCCTTGCTGCTAGACTAAGTTTTACCTTCTCTGAGCTGGCGGCAACTGGAGATGCCATATTAATATAATTTACTAAGGAGGTGGTTAACCCTTCCACTGCTGAGTACTTACAGGGCAGCTATCTTTCCTCCATCACATCAAATGTAAACAATATACACCTCACAAATAGTATTTGTATTTCATGACTATTTTCTGAATTTATTTACCTATCGTAGAAAAGTTCAAGATGACTTCTTGAAAGACAGTTTTCTTAACAGGTGAAATCTCAAATAGCAAATCCTCCAAAAAAAAAGTATTTTAAACGATGATGAGAAATTGCTCTAGCTTCTTTCATCTGTTCCACCAATGTGCAATCAATTTTGTAATTTCTTGCACAAAGAAAAGTAATGGCACATTAACTTCACAAGCCGATCCTAACTGTATCGCTAATTATACGTTGTCAATGACAAAACAAACTTCTCAGCCGTGATTACATGTAATACAGTCGCTGAAAGGATCAGAGATTTCCCTCGAGGAATATCTCAGTGCTGTGAGGAAGCGCAGGACTCATTTGGAGATCAGCCGGGATCGCAAATAATGACCACCATAGTACTAAGTTTCCCCTTCTTTAAATTGACCCCCAAAATTGATTATTTCCCAAAGGATCAATCTTTCTGTTCAAAATGTAATTGTTTTTCAATTACTTGGGTTTTCACCGGAAATGTAAGCACATGTGTTTCGCTTAATCACGTGAGTTTGGACAAATGGAAATGGATAACATTCCATTGCAATTCTCAGAGATGAAAGATACATTAACTTCTGTGTACTTAAATAGAATAAGTGTGACATTATGTTTTTAAAATTAAAAGTTTTACTATTTACAACTTTAAATCAGCATTTGAGTCCATTAAAGAAGACTACCGATAAAACATGATAATTTAATATGTTATAATATGATTAAATACAAGCATTTCCATGGAAAGAAAATTTGCCAAGATTTAGGTGTAACTACTTTTAGCTTACTTTAAAGGTACGCTTTCAAAGAATGTGTAAATGCTCATGTAGAAGTCTAATATCATGATAGATCTTTCAGTCTGATAAGTGAATCATTCTAATGTCAAGAGACATCCGAAATCCAATATACTTCAATAGTACGACAAGATCCAGTAAACCAATATTCGCAAAAGATCAAAAAAACAATGTAGCTCAGTTGTACAAGATCAAAAAATCAATTTAAAGTACATGGACCTCAATTATTCAACATATAACTACATAACTATTACTTTTGATATAATTCTCTTAGTTATTCATATCCATCACTTTCGTGTGTAATCATGTTATTAATGCAAACAGATTTTGCAAAATCAGAAATAACCAAATACAGTATCACATGAACAGGCCCCTTGTATTGTTCCACAGAATGAGCATAGCACTACGAGAGTGAGTTAATAATTATGATGCTACCACTCTTGTAGCAGTATGATTGTTCGTGAAACGCGACCCTTTGAACAATATGCATGCAGCACCTATAGAAGCCATTCTTCCTGCTAAATGTAGCTTTAAAACGAGAAAAGCTGGTAACTGTTTATAACATGACTCCAGGTCTTTAGTTAATCCATCAAACTGTCTTTGAAATCAAATTATGTGGAAAGAAAACACAAACAGAGCGCTCCCTGGGTAAATAAATGTCCCTTTACCCAATGCCAAACTTTCTGTGAGTAAAAACATAAACAGAGTGATGGCTGTACCTAGTGAGAACTGAAAGAAAAAAGTAGAAATTGTGTTTTCTTGATACGGATTTGTTGGCATTATTCCTTTTACATGTACTTTCTCCATTCGAAAAGGAGAAGAAAAAAAACCTGAAAAATTGTAATCTATTTGAAGGCAACTAATTGTAAAGTTGTTAATGAAACCTTTTTGTTGCCATAATTCACACTATTTGCATGTGTGTGTGTGTGTGTGTAGGATGTGTGTGTGTAGGGTGTGTGTGTGTGTGTGTGTGTGTGTGGGTTGAAGGGTGGTAGACCGGATGTGGGGTGAGTGGTACTGTGTGGGTTCATTGTCCAGTATTCCCTCAGAAGACTGTCTCTCCTCATCGATGACCAACTTACCTGAATATGTGTACTGTGGTACCAAAATCAGTATCACTTGCAACTTTTTATGGAAAAATACACAACATATTAACATTCTCCTGGCTATAGTTAACTGGGAATGTCCAATAGAATAATGTCATAATAATAATGATGATAATGATAGCAATATTAATCATAACAATAATAACATAACAATATTAATATTATAATTATTATTAATAATAATAATAATAATAATATTTAGACCGACTATTTCATGCCCACTTATTTTACATTCTCTACCCCACGGGAATTAATTCAACCTGGAGAATGTTAATATTAGTTCTGCATTCTGCCAATCTATCATTGACATTGTGTATGTGTTGGTCTTACCACCAAATACGCTTTTTATTTCCAGACTGCATTTGGTTACTTACCTGAAAATAAAAAAGACAAAATTAGCATCATCGACTACTAAATAGAATTTGTAGTGCACAAAATATACAAGAATATTATAATATACTTTGAATATATCAGGCTATCCTACATACATATATTTGGCATATATCAAGCTTTCAGTTTCACTGTTTCTGAAAGTATGACTCAAAAGATAGCAAATGTTTATCATATGTCCATAAAAAGTGATGTGAAGAATCTTAACGTCTCAATAATAATAATAATAATAATTAGATTTATATGGCACAAGTGCTTCCATGCACGAGGAACTGCTCGCAATGCCTCTTATACAGATCTAACTATGAATGACAGATTGACGATTCCATATAGTTTCCTCACGCATCCAGATAACACAAGAATGGAAAAGGATATGGCTGTCTTAGGAAATTCTGACAATGTCAGAGACATAGTTTACCAGTAAGAAACAAGACAACTTATCCGCAGTCAGATTAACATATTTTGCTTTCAGTTGTTTATCTTATTTCAACATTGGTTCAAAACAATGCTCAGGCAAAAGGCATCATTTATCTTGTTGGTTTTCTATGCATAGGTTTTTCTAAACATATTTTGTGTTATTGCTATAATATATTTTATTTATTAATATTTATTCCTTATTATTATTTAAATATTTGTGTGTGTGTGTATTTGTGTAGATCTAATAGTATTACTACATGTAAATCTGTTAAATAAAAGACAAATGTAATTGAACTATTCATATGTCAAGATATAATGTTCATGACATGAACATCTTCACCAGTATAAGATCTGATAACAAAATAATTAATAAATTGAACAGAAATGTACCTATTATCTTCAAAGATGAAAAGTAGACTGACCAAAAGCCAAATGAATCTTAGATATTTTAGAATGGAGACTTATTATCAATAGGAACTGGTATTATCTTTATGTTTGACCATCATCTATGATGTACGGTTCCAGTCAGTTGAAATATACACAATCACAGCATAACACAACACAGACGAAATGTGCAATCATGTACAACTCTTACAGTGAAATGTACAACACTGTAAGTGAAATGTACATAGACATGATTGCAACTGACAAGCTTAATACAGAGACATGAACGATGTTATGACATCAAAGCAGGGGGGAGGAGGATGCGAAACTGGGGGAGGGGGGAGGGGAATTATCAGGGGCGCTATCATCACTTTGCCGAGGGAACAAGACATGTCAGACTTGTCCAAATGTTATACAACGTGAAATAGACACCCAGCAGATATGCAGCAGAACACCCAGTGATCATACATTGGTGTGTGATAAGGGAGAATGGCATGATAGGTATCATCCCAGCTGTGCAATATACAACAGTATCACATGGGGGTAAAGATAACTTCAAACACTCTGCTATGGCACCAGGGAATATGACTGATGGAGAAAATGGATGTAAATGCTGTAGAGAGTCATATACATCTGTGATATAATATTGCCATAAAAATGAAAAATGTGAAATGTTTGAAATGAACATCTAAAATTGTATACCCATGTTTATGATATATTTATGAATTTATGCTGAAATTGTCTATTTTTTTTCCAAATAATAAATAACATATAAATACGGTAAATACTTATTTTATGGCTCTATAATATCTCCACAGTGCTCTCTATGACTAAGAGCTACCAGGGCTCTCTATGACTAAGAGCTATCAGGGCTCTCTATGACTAAGAGCTATCAGGGCTCTCTATGACTAAGAGCTACCAGGGCTCTCTATGACTAAGAGCTACCAGGGCTTTATATGACTAAGAGCTATCAGGGCTCAAATGCACTAAAGCTTACACAGAGTTCTTCATGGTTATAAGAAAATATTAAAAGATGAAGTACAGTCTTTTTCATCTGTATACGATCAGCTAACAAATCCAAGATCAATTCCGAGCTTAAGGATCCAAAAATAGAAACACTTCGAAAGGAAGCAAATGAAATCATATCCTGTAGTATTGATTGACAATCATTATAGACATATCTTCCTATTCAATCATAATCGATATATCCTCAAATCCAATCATAATAGACATATTCTCCAATCATAGTAGACATCATCCAATCATAGACAATAATATGCTCCAATCATCAAAATTTAATATATATTATGCAATTATCAGATCATTCAATACAATCATGATAGGCATATCCAATCATTATAGGCATACCAATATTCTCCTATCAAACTAGGCAATATTCTCCTATCAAACTAGACATATTATCCAATCATAATAGACATATTCTCTAATCATCATAGACAGTGTCTCAATGGTAGTAATAGACATATCCACAAATGCCACATTCACCAACAATGATTACATAACTTTTTCTAGAGAGCTGTAAACCGAGCCACAAACGGGGCTCCGGCGAAATCGACACCGGGAATGAAATCGACATGATCGGCAAGTAGAAATATACAATAACTGTTTTTATGAGACCACCTCCTATGAAGAGAGTATCCTGCATTCATTGATACGGTGGAGTGAGAGTGGAGTGAGAGTGGTGGACGCGGTGGAAGCGGTGGAATGCACAAGAAATAAACAGAGCTGCCAAGAGCTGGGCTTTCTCCTTCTTTCTTGTGTAATCAAGCTGAACTGTTATCAGTTCTGTAATGCACCACTAATGTGTCTGAAAGTGATCCGCTGTCCCACCAGTTCCATGATGCTTGGGCCGGCATGAAAGCCATCCTCTGAGAATCTCAGTCTTATAGTAATTCAGATTTACAGAAACAGGACTGACATTTTTGGATTTTCATAAATTTTGAAATAAATTTTAAAATACCTTTGGTGTGGTACCTTGTTTGAAAGAGGTTTAAAATCTGATTGAAACAGTGCATGCTTTAAAAATTATCCTATCCATTGTCAACATTTGCAAAACAATTTGCATAGTGTGGTATGTTGTTTGAAAGTTGGTGAAAATCTCCCTCAATTAGCATACAAATCTATACCATTGCAATTTTGGAATAAATATGACAAACATCTTAAAAAGACACGACACTACACTGTTACTAAAATATCCAGCTTATAACTCTGATACTAATATATCCAGCTTACAACTCTGATACTAATATACTTTCAAACTAAAGTTATGTTGTCAGTACGGTATTATAAACCCTATCAGCAATAACAGAAGAAAAAACCCATGATAAATTCCAAGTGGTACTTGTATGTACTCCAAGACACTCGAATCATAATTTATTTATTTCTTATAACTGTAGACCCCCAACATGCTCCAGTACTGCTTTGTACCATGTTGGTGTAACTTGAACCAGCAATAACCGTCCAAATGTAAATGTATGTCCTGCTGAGGGAACACTAAGCATTATTTGATAATAGTTTCTGCAACTTGCGACATTAATAAACCCCAGTCATGGAATCTGGCCATTAAGAGGAATAAAAGAAGCAAATTGGGGATACTTGTTTCCACGCAGTTTTCTCAAGGCAGTCGTTACATTTTTTATGATTATTTTACAAATTATTGAATTGTCAGAATTAACCTAGTAATTAGGTTTTCTAGGAGTTTGTTTGAAGTGGTCAAAGTTCGATATTGTTGCTATTTTTGAGTATATTGTAGCGGTCTCGCTCACATTTCTAAAACGAATTAGGGGGTAATAAGACTATGAATTTGAAAAATATTTCCAATTAATAAACAGCTGTTTTGAAAAATCGTCATAAGGGTCTACTTCCTGAATGTGCAAGTGCCAATTTCACTTTGGTTCATTTGGTGCAGATTTGTAACATAGTTTAACAAACATGTGTCGTTAACTATTTGTAATTGTCTAATTAACCAAGCAGAATTAAAGGTGTATTTTGACTGATGATTTTGATAGTTTAGTCTTATTCTGTTTGGAGGTAAGCAGAGCTGTCCAAACAACAGAGATCATTACATAGTTCATGAAGCATCTTAGACCATTCCAAAAATCTTCATTTAAAAAGAAATCATGTTAATAAATAATAATTAGTCTTTAATGTTGTTTGATAGCTTCCTCAACAAGAAAATTAATGTTAATACATTTCAGAACAGAAATCTTTGTAAAATTTGCGTAACAGTTTAACACAATCTCCATTGACCTCTAAACGAGACCTCTTGCAATTTGTGAAATATACGAGGCCTGTCACACTGAAACATACGACTAATGGACATTTGTTTTACAATGGAGATTGAATGCAAACTTGCAACCTGCTTGGACTTTGGGGATATTTTTCCGTGCAAATCTGATGGGACTTTAATTGAGGCAATCTCCCTTTAAGTGATGACCTGACTTAGCCTAGGCAGTACCAACCCATCTCTGCTTGGCCTTAATCACACATCCTGATCCTGATCATGTTAAAAATACCCCCGTAGATGGTAGGCAAAACTAACCTCATCCATCAGCCATTGATTTTATCATCAAATACTGATCAAGGGCAGTTGTTTTTTTAGGCTTTTAATTTTGTATGGGAGGACGAGTTGTCTGTTTTAACATTGATTGCTGCTGCTGATTCGCGGGAAGCTGTGGGAACCTGTGGATGCCGGTGATCTTCTGCCATACAGAAACAACCATGAGGTCATCAGCATTTTTACAACGTTTTAACAATTTTACATTATTTTTACAACATTTTAATATATTATTACACCAGCCTTCTGACATTTTCTACCGCATTCTGACTTTTTTATTACAGCATTTTAACAACATTTTAACATGTGTACAGTCTGTTTACAACATTTTAATATAATATTTCACCATTTTTACTGCATTAAAAATAAATTGACACCATTTTCTACATATTATTTTACAGCATTTTAACAGTATTTTAAAATATGAAATATAATATCATAGAATAATTTTAAGTTTTCATTAGTGGATTAACACCATTTAGGTTAAACAATCTTTTGATGTCCATAAATTTGTTTAAAAAATATTATTGCCTTCGTTTTGCTTCTCGAAGCTCTCATAATTCACTACAAGATCATAGTGCATTAATAAGTGTCCGATCTCCATGTACAAGATCATAGTGCATTAATAAGTGTCCGATCTCCATGTACAAGAGATCGCTATGCGAGTGCTTATGGTCTCATGGTATATACGTACGAGAGCTTCGTGAAATGATACTGTAGAAGCAGTAAAATAGAAAGACCAATTCCCATTCCACAGAATGCTCATAGTGCTAAGAGAACTACGGTACATGTTATAATCTTAGGAGCAAATGACTTGTTGTACCACCATCATTTTGTGGAACAGGAGCCTTAATAACAGAAACATGAAGACCAGAAAACACCATCCTAAAGGATGATGACTAAGTGAACAAGTGCTACTACTGTATATTAAGAAGAGTTGTGTACATCATAGACTACATATTGCAATGAAGAACAGCTCCTATGGGATAATTATTTTTCTTCATTTTACTGTAGCCTGGTGTGACATATGGTAAGATGCTCCTACTTTTTGCTGATTTGGTAGAGTGTTGGACTCGCAATCCAGCAACTGGGGTTTGAATCCTAGGCTTGGCATGATGCTCTGTTGCAGTAATATGAAGCTCATTAATGAGAGATATTAACACAACTGCAATTAGTACCTAGTTCCACATCAAACAACGTTACACAATAATACAGGAAGATACAACAATGTTACACAATAATACAGGAAGATACAACAATGTTACACAATAATACAGGAAGATACAACAATGGTCATAATGGCATGATTATTACTGCCAAGAGATTCTTGATTTTCTTTTTTAGAAAACATTGATGCAATAATAAATCTATTTGAGAGACTTTATCATCGAGGAAGTTTTCGTCAATAATGGCCAAAATGGAAAGTCAGCGCTTAACAAACTTAGTCAAACAAGCCTCAATCTACTTAGTATAAAGTGCTGAGACATGATGAAATGAAGCAAAGCTTTTTCATAGATTTAGTTACATATTCGATATGATTTACAGTAATAAAGTGCCATTCCTCCGCATTCCAACAAGCAATCAGTGCACCTTTAAAGAAAAGAGAAGCCCTCTTTGGATACTTTCTGGTGGTGGAAAGTCTCGGGGCAAATTGCCCTCATTTCTCCGAATCCATTCTGATATGGAAGCCTTCCATTAGGCTGGTCGTCATAACGATCATAACCGTGGTCTGGAAATTATTACGCGTGCAACTCCGGACAAGAAAGCGGCAGCGAATTATTCCAATAAATTCAATACATGCCATGGATTCCAAGCTTGTTTGTATCTTGGAATCAATGTAAGAGTCGGGACATGAATTGACGAACTCCACGTGAATCTGTGTCTGGAACAATGGTGATTGACTTGATCATTAAGGATACGATATGTCGTTATTAAAGGATACAATCTGTACACGGATATGAAGGCTGTTCGTTCCGTACTTTTTAATCCAGAGGTAAAATATACTCTGTAATATGCCACAGATATTGGAGGAGCGACATTAAGAACTCATTGGTTCAAACATATTGACCAAGTTAGTGGCAATCATAGAAATCAGCAAAAGTGATCTGACCAAGGAATATGAGACCATGAGATGCAGACGACTGGATTTACTGTATCGTTATTAATTGCATGATTAGAGCTATGAAACTGTGTCATTTTTATGCTTTGTCTATTCAGGAGTCAAGTTAGACATCTGCGATGCCATTTACTAGTATGCTATTGATGTCATTGATTGATGTCATTGATTGATGCCATTGATGTTCATCCTTTGAGGAATTAAGTCAATTCTTAAAGACAGAGTGAGTAAATTATTGTTTTACATCACAACATAAGTCAGTTCTTAAAGACAAAGATTAAGTCAGGTCTTAACAATGAAATGCATCACTTCTCAATGACAAGGACAAGTCAATTTGAAAATATGGAGAAGCAGTTCTTAAAAATGGAGATGTTAGTTATACTTCTTGGAGATGGAGATAAGTCAATTCTAAAAAACATAGAAGTCACTTCTTGAATACAGAGATAAGTCAGTTCTTAAAGATCTTAAAAGTCAGTTCTTAAAAACAGTTATATGTTAGTTCTTGAAGACAGACATAAAGTATGTTGCTAAAGACCGTAAAGCATTTTTAAAAGTCAGATATCTGTCAGTTCTTAAAGACAGATATAAGTATGTTCTTGAAGGCAGAGATAAGTATGTTCTTGAAGACAGAGATAAGTAAGTTCTTGAAGACAGAGATAAGTAAGTTCTTGAAGACAGAGATAAGTAAGTTCTTGAAGACAGAGATAAGTATGTTCTTGAAGACATAGATAAGTAAGTTCTTGAAGACAGAGATAAGTATGTTCTTAGAGACAGAATGAAGTCAGTTCACAAAGATGCATCACAGCTCAGATTCAATGACTGGTCAATGAACGACCAAAAGAAAACCCTGAACATTCCATCAATGGGATGACAACGAATTCGTCTTTTTCTTGAATGCTTGTATTTATTTCACTGCCTGTGTGATTATGTCTGCAGGAACTCTCTTCTGTGATGTATTGCTTCTTTCTGTGTGGGGATGTCGTTGGAAATTTTCTTCTTTTTGCATGGCCCGGGCGATAGGGAGGGATTATGTTCTTCTCGTCATGATGAGTCAACAGATAGTAAATAATGAACCATCATCCACCTTTGCATGTGCACAGATTTACGATAATATTTTCTTGACACATTCCAATTCAGAAACGATGTGCTCGATGATGAAATTTTACCGAAAATCGGTAAACACGTAAATTACTTTTTCTACTGAAATTAATGCTTTCACATAAAACTCCTTTATGATGCACATTTTCATCCCATATTTATATATAACTTTAGAAAAAATACTCTAAAAGACATTTTTAAATTTGAGAAAATAAACTTAAAATGGAAGAAAGGAAGACAGTCCAAGAATAGTTTACACATAGTAGATTAGGAACAGGTATCACTTGTTCCTGGTTCTATCTATGGAATCAAACCCAGACTGTCATCAGGGCAATCAAACCCTGCACCACTGTCCAGACAACATGCGCATTAATCAAATGTTTATATTTGCTGTGGAATAATGTCTTTCTTGACGCCACATGGCTTCAAAGTGTCTGGCCTGCCACAGAGCCTCAGCCTTGAAGTCTTTAACGTTGTGTACTTACGTTCCGTGTCATTTGCAGTAAGTAAAACAAACACCAGACCATATATAAGTAACTATCGGGCCATAACCTTCTCAAGCCACATTCTCATAAATCCAACATGGTAGTTACTTTGACAGTTTGTGCCAAGCCGAAGCCAAATGTTCCGATATTTACCAGACAATAGTTCATAGTCATGAACAATGAACATTGATAACGTAACAATTCTGAAAAGCATCCTTTCCCTCATCTTCACATGTACACGGCAGTATGACCTTCAAGAAGCCATCTTCCGTTACTTTCTCACCCAGATCCTCAGTTCCACGGTTCCCTACAACTGTGACTTTTGATCTAAGCCCGGAATTCAATTTTCTCTATGTCAAATGCAATTTCCATCGATTCATCTCTTGTGTTGTGATTTTGTCATCTATGTTTGACAGGTAATTGGCACAGAGATGACACTCTAGTCTTTCTCTACGATATCTAGTCTCGATATTTCACAACTAGCAATTTTCCACAAGTAATCTCTACCTTGATAAATTATGTTCTGCATGAAATGTGGTCATCAGATAGCTAAAAGCAATTCATAATAGGCTGTCTTCCTCTTTTGCCATTGTTTTTCGTCGGGTATCGTTTCCGTATGACGTTCATTGCCGATGTCAAACGTATTTAATGACAGTAATGCATCTTTAGCTTTAAAGACTAGACTTGAAATTTAAATCGATAATGTATCAAATTACACATAGGATGATAATGACATGTTCAAGACAAAAAAAAAGAAAGAAGATTTAATAGATAGAAAAAAAATCTAACTAATCAGGGAGAATTTCAATCATAGTCTTTCCCGTACTTAAATAAAATAATCATATTACTTGTACTACCAGTAAGACAGAATGGAGTATAGCTCAAATCATTAAGTGTATATATCAGTAACATTGTGATATTAAGTGTATGTATCAGTAACATTGTGAGCACTCTAAAGTATTACAAACATTTGTAATACCAGAAAATATTAAATTGAGATATTTCATAGAATTGGGATATTTCATAGCATGGTCTTGCATTATTGAAATAACATGGAATACTTTTGTCTTTTGGAGATCAATATGAGCAGATTGTGTGCAATATCTGGCTTTGCTATACAAAGTGTGTTACATAGAATAGGATTGCACTGGAGTAGAAGCGTGGAGAATTTCTGCAAACCATGGTCCTCACTAAATATGGTCAATCCATACCAATCTATTCCCTGCCAACCAACACTCCATTAATATAAGATCACACAAAACACACCGTTACAATCATACACTGACCCCTACACCCCTATATCAATGTAATAATGTAATAACCCATACACTAATTCATAAAAGATTTCAGTAAGAAAACCATACGATATTTGATATGACCCTCATCTTTTTTAACAACCTCCTCTAATGTCAAATTTGTGGAAGAATACTGAATATCTTTTTTAATTTCAAACAACTAGGACATGTATCTTTGGTTTCAACATTTCCATAATTACCGATTGAATCCTGCTCCAATTTTTGTAGAATATTATTATTATTAAATTATTTTATTGCACTATAATGATAGATACTATGGCTTTGTTTTTGCATTGTTTATCTACTTTGCATTGGTTAAATAATGTATCTTCTTTTTCAGCAGAAAAGCAGTTGAAATCAACATGGTAGAAAATCACTATGCAAGAAAATGAGAAGGAAAAGCATTCTCTCCAAGCAGCTGCCTGGCTGGAAGTGAAATCTTACGGCTCACAATGCTGTTTTAGATTAGTGACATTGAACCCAGGTTATTATTGTAGATTCTCAAATGTAATTATGATTTATCCGAGTTGTTCATTTCATGCCCGTATGAAGCCAGTCGGCGGTCACTACTGAAACCTACGTCGTTGTCTATTTCACCACATTCCCAAACCTCCGCGTCAGGGTTCACCTGCGAAATAAAGCATCGCTGATTTTGGAATGCCTGTTTTTACGATTATTTTATTAGCCAATTTTTCGCTGCAAGTGCAGCATAAATACCAGAGGTGATCATTCAATGATGAATCGTGAACCTTGCGACGTGCATCCTGGCTTTGATATCGACGCATTGATGTATATTTCATAATCAGACTCATGCAGATGCAATGAAACACAGATGGAAGTGAATACATGCATGCACAAACATGCGCCCAAGTGTTGGATGAATTAAGCCTCCAATGCACATGAAAGGAACACTTTATTATTTTTTTACATTATTTATATCTTCTTTTCATATGACATTGTTATTGTATTTCTACTCTCTCTTTTTTATATACATTATTAGTCTTTCTTTTTTGTGTGTGTATATTACAATGAGTTGATTTCTAGTTTTTTTTCAAAATACACAATCATTACTAATCAGTCTGTTAATATTTTTTTTCAAAAATATATTACTGTCTATAGTTTAGTATTACATAGTATACATAGATCTACCTGAATAATCTGTCTATTCCTATGCCAATAGATGTTACCGGTATATGCCGATGAGAATAGCAAAAGGACATATTCTAGATCGGAAACCAGCAGTCACAGGCTAGTGATAAATAAAGACATTGTGACTAAAATGAATAATTGAACACCAGAATTATTTGGACAAAGCTAACATACCACTTTCTCACGGGGATAGTTTCAACAATATCAAGTTTCATATTTTACACTGACTCCCATGAAAACTGTCTGTAAATTATTTTAAAACTTTAAACATAACTATTCTTAGATTCTACGGAAATATGAACATACCACTGACTCAGAAATCATTAAAATTCTGAATAATCTTTAATGCCATTTTTAATACATATACAAATATTCGTAATGGCATATTAAAATATATGTTCATGACATACAGTATCATATTAAATATGAAAAAAAGGTTTATTTTGGTTTAAGTAATTTCCTTGTATATTAGCAGCTGGACGGATACTAAATGTACTGGGAATGGTAGAAACGCTTCATTGATTGTAAATATCCACACAAAGGCCATTGCCAGTGTACTCAACTCATTAAAATGATTACAAACTATCAAATTTAAATGCTCCCAAATAAATGTTCACCTGCGTTCTTCTTAATATCTGTCCAACCATTACATCCTAACGACCATTTAAAACTTCCTCATGAAGCCCACCCTTGGGGCACATAATAAAGAAAAACTACAGTTATCATAAACAAGCAATTTAATTTGAAATAGTGTGAATATCGCGCAGACTGAATAGGATTCATTTGAACATGGACTTTTTATCAATAGACCTATAAAACATTTCGGTTCGGTGATTTTCATACCTCCTTCTGTGACACTCTCTAATGCTGGAATCAGAAAAGAACCGACCGCACCCGTTAAAGGAATTCGTACAAAGGACGTATCATATCTGAACCTTTTCAAGTTGGGTCCATAACTCGGGATGTTCGGAAGTCTGTCAAGCTCGATTCTCATTGACTGTTGACGCGTTTCTCATTGAGAGCGACGTCAATATCGCTTTGCGGCCTTTTGTGGTGCAAGGTCGTAGCGAGCGCTGCCAACACATACCGCACGTCAATGGCGACAATTCCCATCGTAGACACAGCTCCGTGTAGGTCGACGAGTCAACTACCCTTATAGGTGGAAGATTAACAATGGCATTGAAATCGACGATAGTGTCATTGAAATCAACGATAGTATCGGACTGGCATTGACGTTTATTGCACACGCTGATTTCACTCTATGAAAGCCTAGTACTGCATTGCTTCTCTGTAATAGACAACCTGTAGCCTGATATAAAGAAGCATGTATATGTATGTACCCTTTTGAAGTCATACTAACACCATTCAATACTGGGCTGTTTGTTTTGACATATAAGAAAAAATCTGATACAATGACACAATGAAACATTGGTATTTTCTGTGTTCTTGTAGACAGTTCCTGGTCAGACAGACAGGTCGTTGGAGCCATGGCGGTATTTGTAATTGAAACATTGTACAATCCCATATTGGAGGTATTTGTAATTGAAACATTGTACAATTCCATATTGGAGGTATTTGTAATTGAAACATTGTATTTGCTCATTTCAACCAAGCCACCCAACATCCCACCCCTATATGCATATGTTCAGTTCAAAACCATCAAACCTACATTAAATTATTTGATACAAAGAATACCAAATGACCAAGCTGGTTCTTGAAAATATCTGAGGAATATGATTTAACCTTCTTTATAACAGTGGAAACTGGGGATGCCCACTGAATATGAATAAAAAGATACACACTAGTAAATACATAGTAATGCTATTCAGACACAACATGTAGTCAGCTTTAGATGCCGTCATACCACTAACCCTTACTAAACAAAACACAATGAGGAAATAGTACTGCCATGTTAAAAAATACCAAGAATGAGTACTGGTAGACGGAAGAGGGGGGTGATACCCTGGTGGTGATGGGGAGCCAGGGGGAAGATACCCTGGGAGTGGGGTGGGAGAGGGGGGGGATACCATGGGATTTGGAACATACCACATACCACCCATAAAGCAACGGCAGAATCTTCAGACACCTCCATGGTTAAATTAGGATCATTAGTACCAATGGTATTCCTGGTACAGATGCCAGACATGTACATTGTCTATCCCATGGCAAGGAGAATAATTATGACTGGAGAAGAAGAAAAAATAACAGGACATAAAATACGGTGAAAAGCGGTAACATTTTCCTAATTGCCACGTGTGATTGTCTTAAAAGTGGCAGCGTTCACACGTTCACACGTGGCATCAATACAAGCCATGGAAGAAACAGGTACTGAGAATTGTTAGTCAAAATGACATAGACAGAGAAACTGGGGAAAGTTGGTGGTTCTACAGTATTTGAGTGATCTGTTCATGTTGGGAGGAAAGCCTACACAAACTATATTTTACTTGTGAGCCAGGGCTGATACAGATCGACTATGTATTGAGACGCAATACTGACATTGTACACTGTTAGAAACTGTTCTCCAATTCTCAAGGGAATCTGGAGAACATATGGGGAAGAACAGATAAGAAAATACAGAGAATGTGTGGAGAAGATACTCAGTTTATTTAAGGAAGAAAAAGAAGATTTGAAGAATATATGGAGAATATTATGAAGATATGGAGAAGAAGATATGGAGAAGAAGATCTGGAGAAGAAGATATGGAGAAGAAGATATGGAGAAGAAGATATGGAGAAGAAGATATGGAGAAGAAGATATGGAGAATATTATGAAGATATGGAGAAGAAGATATGGGGAAGAAGATATGGGGAAACTAGAGAGAATGCATAGAACAGAAACAGAAAATATTCACAGAAGACAGAGAAAGGAATGAAGAATATATGGAAAAGTTACACAGAAGCTATGGAGAAGATAGAGAGAAATGGTGAGGGAAGAATAAAATGTTGTGCCTTATATTGAAATAAACATAAACAAGAAATGTCATGTAAGTACACAAGTTCTAGTATTGATGTGATACCCACTATAATACTGTGGGACATAAAACCTTCTTTGACATTGGTAGAACAGATATAAAATCATTCACATTGGTTTTGTTCACAAAAGATTACAAATAAGACATTAGTTTGCATTGGATTAGTTCAAGATATACACAATTAACCCATTTCCTCATATTTATTTTCCTTTGGGCCCGAAATACATTCAATTACCATAGTAACAGACATAGAATTACTATAGCAACCTACAACTAATACATTTCAAACTCTAATACATTTAAAACTCGTACATTTCAAGTATTGATTGATGTGTATTGTTATGACATGGGAAATGTCAAACAAATCAACATGCTATGTGCATCATGCCTCCAGGATCAGAGCCCAGCTTGAATAGTTGCCTATACCATGTTTTATTGAGCATGTAGCCCGTAAAAATAAATTTATTATGTAAATAGCACTACCACTATAAGTGTAGTATATCTACTGTCATTGTTCTGTAATCCTTGTCACTTTATGCACGAGAAGGCTCATTTATGAAATTAAGACAAAGAATTGTAGAGAGTCCATGCGTGGTATGCGGGCTTGCAGGGGGTATGATAAATAATAAACAGCGTGCGTCGTCATCTGAACTCCCTGAATGGTATCTATTGATCGTTGTCTGGTGTCTCGTCATCCATGACCCTGCATGGAATCTTGTCATGCAGAATCATGTAGGATCTTGCCATGTAGGATCTTGTAGGATCTTGCCATGTGGGATCTTGTCCTGTGAGATCTTGCCCTGTGGTATCTTGTCACATTACATAGAAACTTGCCATGCAGAATATTGTCACATAATCTTGCCTTATATATTTTTGCAAGTCTTAGCAGACGAAATCTTGCCACAAAAAAATCATGCCATAAATTTGCCATGCAGAATCTTGACTTATTGAATCCTGTCTTTTGAAATATTACAATCAAGGCCACTTACCAACTTCAATAAATATGTAAATATTTTATCCAAATGTTGTGTAATGTATCCACGATAAAGCTGTGCTTAAATGATAGATCTGAATAATTTACCAGCAATAATTGAAATGAATCTTCCAATATTGTCTATCACCTGCTAAATTACAAAGCAAATCGTAAATAGTTCAAGTATGTTAAGGAAGAGCATCGATCGGACCATCTTCCTGAGACATTAAAAATGAAAAATTCACAAGGAATGACATTTTTAAGGATTAAAATTTCACGTAAAGTCTGATTTCCTGTCAATGGAAGGAACATATCCAATTAAAGACGTACTTCCAAATGTCAGTGGCACCATTGGACATAAAGATCAATTCCTAGATGAAGCCGATGTTTATTTCCATAACAAGCCAGCGAACATGATTGAGCCATTTAAAACATGCTACATGCACGACCTTGGCAATTTGATGCTCTCATGCCCTCAGGGTCAAGGCAGATTTCCTCCAAATGTCCTTAGAGGTCAGAGGAAGCAACACTGAACCTCATCTGTTCAGCCAGTGCTAACAACACATATTAAAACAATAACAAATTCTGTATTTAACACAACTTTACAGTGTAATATTATCTTATCATCTTAATTATCTTACTGTCTTAACATTCATTGCATGAAAATATAAATGCACTCAGAAACCGAAATGTTCCATAGCATGTCAATAGGTGATCGCTGTGTACCTTTCATCCATAAATATGACAGAATTTATGGGGAAATGTCCATAACCTTAAGTCAGTGCTCGGCGGAATCAACGCACTTTTACCAGCACCACTTAATACAGACACCAAAGAAAGAAATCCTTCAGTCGGAGCGCGACAATAATTTCTTTGACCAGGTCATTTGTGGTCATTTGAAATTGACCGCGGACACAGAAAATCACTTTCCTTCGCTGGCTGGGTAGCAGATAGCCTGTTCGTCTATAATCAACTGCGGTAAATCCATTCATCTATTCGAGTCAATTCCAGCAAAATAACGGTAATTGCAACATTTCCTTGCAACATTTCCTTGCAGCAAGGGTCTAGAGGTGACCAAGTAACTACTTTGGGAGTCCAGGATATTTACGAAGGTGTCAGGAATGGAGACCATCGAGTCTGGTCGTCATAAACAAGCTTCAATACGCAATGATATTATGTCGTAGTCGCTAATTTTCCCTTCAGCAACTTTTCCTAGATCAATCTACATTGGTTCATATTATTATTATTATCATTAAAATGTTCCACATATAATTATATCATCATATGTACATATTTATAACTACTGTGGTCAGTTAATCACCAATTACTGACTTTTGACATCGCATTCTAAATGAATTTTGTCAATCTAACCCTACATAGACTAACCAATAAACCAGTGAATTAATTACGAGGAAAGCAAAACACCCAGACATAGACTTATTAAATAGATTGTGTCCGCAGACACGTTGACATTTCATCGGCCATCTTAATTTGCCACGGGGTCGAGAGTAGGAGGGAAACTTAATTGACGAGAAATTGACGAGAAATGGACAAGAAATGGACGCATGTATATTACAGCCTTTTCATCATGCAGAGTGCAGCTTAGGGCTATGTCTAGTGGTCAATGAACAATTATACGTAATTGCAGGTGTCGTGGAACACATAACCCAGTAGATAACCCTAGGCATAGAAGCTTTCACCAATAAGTTGACAATAAGTTGACCCCCGTACTTAATTAGTGCCTCGCATTCAAACGCCGTATTACGATAAATGTCAGATTGGTTATCAATAATACATTCATACTGATGTAAATCAATGATACGTAGATGAAGAATGCGACAAGATCAAAGCGAGTTGGTTTTAGGTTCAAACTTTTCAACAATTATCAAAGACTGAATGAATCAGCCGTGTTACACTGTTGAACATGTTCCATGCTCGTGAGTTTTCTAAAGACAGGTTTGCTTGTTTTCTGTTGAAAATACAATCAAATGTACTTTTTATTACATGTACAAGCGAAAATTAATGTGTCAATATTGCCTAACGCAAAGAACCGATAATTCATCTGTGATGTTCTATAGATGTATTTGGATGAAAATAGATGGAAATGTGCCTTTAAAACCTACCATACTGAACAATGATTGACATAACAAAACTTTAAATTCTACAAGTGATTGGCATGATGAGGATGTATAGCTTTAAGCTTGTAATAAATGACTCCAGGTAACAATATAAAGTTCTTCCCTGAATAAATCACGAAGGTATTGTTCAACTAGGAATATATAGTTTCATGAAGGAAAAGGTCGAAGTTTATAAATATGCTCAGATGAATAAACCAATAGTCACGTTTCCTTCCATTCCTGCCATAAATACGAACAATTTCAACTAGCTGGGTCGCACCGACATGCATTCCTCCAGGCCATTTAAAACTAGATTCCCACCAGTTACATCGATTATTCTGTGAATTAATACAAAAATAACTATGATGTTATTTATCACCTGCTTCAAATTTAAATTACAAGGATCAATATTTTTACTATTTGACAAGACCATTATTTGAATATAAATTTTAATGAACATCATAAAAATGTAATTTGGCATAAATTTTCATATATACAAAATTTGAAACATTGCTTCATATCCATGATGCCCTACAAATATTGAAACATGATTAGCTATGAGTTACTACAGAACTGTAAACAATGTACAAATAATCTTTTCTACAAATACAGTCAGCACTATTTACAAAAAAAAAGGAATGTCCAAATTATCATGACAGTCAAACATTCTTGTGCATCGGTTTGATCATTGGTCATCAGTTGTTCATATATCAAATTATATGTTTTCTGTTCACTAAACTTGTGGAAAGAAAATATCATTATTAATCAAAACTATTATAGAAACAGAATGACATAGCAGTGCATTAAAGTAAATGAAATTAAAGACATATTTCCATTACACCTCTTGGCATTTACTCGCTGCACCATGTAACATTGCACAATGTTCCAATCCTTGGGGATACTACCACAAAGTTCAAATGTTCAAAACCAGACTGTCAAATATATCAGACTACTTTCAATTAAATAATATTGACAGATACTGATAATGACATCATGTGCATCCAAAGCAGGAAACGCTCGACTGATTTTAAGAAAAAACAGCATCCAGCATTAAAAGAAAGAATTTAATTTACTGTTATTCCCTCCTTGCACCTCCATATAAGACCAAGAGTAATTAAATATCAAAGTGCTTGTCATAACTGCGAATTAGACCGGGAATAAACGGACATAGACCAATACCCTCGTAATAGCGTATCCATTTTGTCCTGACGTAGTGTTATTAGGATGAATGGAAACATGACATAAAAAATAGGGGCTGTTTCTAGTGTAAAGTAGATTGCATGGAATTCCTTGATCAGCTCTCGACAGGGAAGGAGTTTTTTTGCCCTACATTTCAATAGAGCCTGTCAGAGATGGTCTTCCATGTTGTCTGTGAAAGTACTGCTTGGATTTATATTTCAAAGGCAGAATCGCTCTATAGAAATAATGAAAAATTGAACGCGCCATAAAAAAAACCATTGATAGATATTTAACGACAATCCAAAATCATGCAATAAAGTTTTTACAAGGACTATTCTCAGACTTCACATTTTGCCAACAATAGCTCTGACATTATGTGGAAAATGTTTTATCTCCGTATAAAACTCAGAATCAACACGCTAAAACCAATTTCAGCAATAAAACTCACCACACCTGGATGTGAATGTATTGTTATCATTCCGCAGGTTTTACCAATTTTCTCGGTGACAAATTTCCGCAATTTCCGGGATTCGAGGAAATCTGCTCCTTTCCGACGGACACGGCCGGAGATATTAACCATCTGGCAACGAGACCTGTGCGTTGGGGATCTCTTTGATTAGCTCGTACATCGCAGTCGGCGTCATGCTTCCAGTAGTCAATGTCTCTGCTACATTTGCATTATCAGATTAACAGTTGGCTTCCTTGAACTCGTCCCTGTCGGTCTGTCACATACATTTTGCTTATCAAAATTGCTAAATCGCCTCTGTCCCATAACTTCTCGTAACAAGAGGCCGTAATCTTTGCTCGTTGTGGAATACAAACTGGGATTTGTTTATTTTGAACTGAATGTAATGTGGCGGGGGTTTCCTGTCTGGACCTAGGCAGGAGATTATTAGCTGTAGTGTTCGGATGCCGGAGTGTTCGGATGCGATAGGGGAGATAACTCTATTGATGCTGTATGTAGCCAGGTGGCTTGCATGTGTGGGGATTGAATCCAGCTGTAACTGTGAATCAAATAAACATGTAAAAAGCTGATAATGGCTAATGGGATTGTTTGACCAAGATAGGAAGTACATGTATATACACAAGCACAAGCAGGTAAAACCTACAACAAAAAAAAGCAACCAAACCAATCTTTCCTTTCTATCTATACATTAAATATTTTAAAACAAGTTCTTTGTAAAAAAAAAACATATATAATACTAGTACATATAACAAAATATAAAAATTAAATATTGTTTAAAAAGGTAGAACCTTAATTTAGCTGTAATGTTTGCTATGCACACTCCTGATGTCAAGAAACCTTGACTATTAAAATAGTTTTATATGAAGACATCTATGTTATGTTGCAATTTACAAAAAGTGAAGATAACTCTATATTTATTTATGTCCAGTAAAAAGCAATATGATGTCTAACATCTTCAAGAGACGATTCTGCATGTGGTGACCAGAACATTATCATTTCTCCGCCATAGATTGGTTGAGTGTTCTTTTCACCTTTACGATAATGTATTTTACTCGCGCTGTTTGCGGAGATGTGTCTGGGTATACCGCAATGACCCCTCAACACTAACACACCCATATAACATTGGCCAGTTAAACAAACCCACAAAGGTCAGCGAGACCCACTGGTCAGAAAGTGAGGTGTCCATCATGAGAATAGCCAAGAATAATGATTCAAAATGGCGACAGCAATGCCCAATGTGCATGTTATTGAAAAAAAACAAATACTGATGTTATACATTTTGTAATTTAATTTAGAATTAGTTTTTTTTAATGACGATTGATTATACAGGATATAGAATTGATGGCTGACACATTATAGTCATATAGTCAATTAAAAAATGTCAAGTAATTATATCAACTCTAATAGAACAGACTACTATTTGACTTTCATATTAACCTTATCTAATGTCGTGGGTTTCCTCCTGCCATATAACCAACAAGCTGGCTCCAAAATGTTTTTACAAATAAAATATTAACCATATCTACCGCTGCAAAAAAAAAAGATGAAGGGGAAATTATCCACAAATGACATATTAACATTCATTTTATAAGTGACAGCTGCAGATGCCCTATACAGCAGACAGTTTAGATGAAGGTAAAATGACTCTCAGAGTCCTCACTGAATCGTGAAGTGGCACCAACATCCCAAAATTCCTCATTCACACCTGAACCACTGGTCAGAAATTCATCTGGACTTGGACAGAGGTCATTGCGGTCAACTCACAGGTCAGATCAAGCGAGGACCTTTTGCCAATCAATGTTCCTGAAATCTACAACACGTGTATGACAACCGAGACTGACATTGATTGATTGGTGAATTAAACCATGTGTGTACATATACAACAAGCATATGGGTCCATGGTTATAATAGAGATATTTACAAGTATGCAGGAATCATGGGAATGCTCATGCACGTGTTAATACGCATTAAGTACGATATCCTTTTGGGAATATCTACAGGCTGTTTAGGTACAACTACATTTAAAATAGAGTGGTTACGGCAAACAGGAGAGAATTATATTACTTACAGGGTGTTTGGTACATTTCAAAGAAAGCCCACAAGTCAAATATAAGCATTAGACATGCATTTACATTCACATATAAAGAAAAAGAAGAAAAATGAAAAATGTTAGCTCTGTAGACCTATTATTCTGAAATAGATTGTATTATTGTATACTTTTATGATTACAGTTATTTTCATATTAAAATCTCTGATATAAGTGATAGAATCTTTAAAGCGAATCTAAACCTCAATTCAAAAATTCAAATTAAGAATGTTTTTAAAAAAGCATTTTGTAAAGCTCCAATATTCCTTGAATTGTGAACAATCATATGACGATATGTATAAAAAACTTTTATTCAATTTCAATTAAAGAAAAGCATAGCAATTCTTTAGAATATTTAATACAATTTGTATTTTCTAAATCCTATCTATTGCTTTGAGTGAATATACAGCCAATGAAATAGTCTTGATCACATCTTGAACGGACTTAATCAAGTATGTACGGTATTCAGAATTGACACATTTTACTCATGTGGAAAACCAATCAGGTTACAGATTGTATGTTTCATTGATGTATATGTCCATCCATACAATTGTAAGATTCCTTCAGTGGAATGCCTTACTGTATATGTGTGATGTCGATATGAATATTTATCATAGGCCCAATGTTTGACATGAATACTGGTATGTATCTTGGGGCATTTAAAACGTCACACAATTACATACCGTACTAGTATATATCGTGCCTTCAAAATTGCTGCTGCAAGATTGTGGAATGGTCTGCCTCAGAACTGCACAAACCAGGAACTCTTAGCCTCAGAACTGCACAAACCAGGAACTCTTAGCCTCAGAACTGCACAAACCAGGAACTCTTAGCCTCAGAACTGTACAAACCAGGAACTCTTAGCCTCAGAATTGCACAAACCAGGAACTCTTAGCCTCAGAACTACACAAACTAGCCTCTCTACTGACTCAGGGCCACACAAACTAGGCACTCAAAAGATTCTGAACTAGACAAGGTAACTGATTCATGCAATCTTTGATCAAAGTAATAATGCGATCATACATATCAAAGATTTGTCTGCAGATTAAATATGATATTTGTCACTAAACATACAGAAAATGTAGTTCATATCTTCTTAATCATCATAAAAGGTTTCCTTGAGCTCTCTGAAGTTTGTCCATAGTTTTTCTTCACAAAGAAATCACAATTCGCCGATTTGCTGATGAAATGCATAAACTTTTGGACAAGATCACAATCATTACTGCTTTAAACTGCGACAAATTTGATTATTTCTCATATTACATCCCCATAAAATCTGCACTGTCCAGGTTTACTATTCATGCATAGACTTAGCAGAAACCTTAGATTTGTCTCATAATCTGAAAATTACTGTTCTAGGGAAATACATTTGTTCTCAACCTGAATCAATTGAGATAACTTTTGACAGAACAGTCATGACACATAACCTGTGACACCAATCAATAGCCACGTGGTTATATCTATGACTATATGGCTAATTATGACTGGATGTGACATGTATCTATATAATGTTCTCTTTGCAGGCATTACGAGTCGATGAAGCCAATTTCAGAATTTTTATTAAAAGTTTCGCCTCATTTCAAAATTATTGGCCTTGGACATAAAGACTGAGTTTGGACAAAATGGAATCAAAGGGAACATTTCTTTCTGAAATCATCAAAGACATCAATGAAAGTCAATCTTAAATGGTAAGGATGACACGATCTTACCTCTATAACTTCACGTCAATCACACTGGTACCGAGACTATTGAACTACTGTATGCATCATGTTTTCTTAATTTGGTATATATCTTATCAACAATCGATCAACTATGTAGGCGACTATTGCAAAGCTTAAAAGTGAAATTATAATCCATTGTCATATTATTTACTATCATGACAAAAAACATCTGTCTATAAAGAAGAAACCGATACCTTTAAAGCTCTACAACTCTAAAAGCTGTCCAAACTTCAGACTCTTAATTAAAGGAGAGTTCACAAAATTAGACACATCTATTTATCCTAAATGTATCATGCCAATAATTAATTCTCTCAACACTAACATTCAAAGATTCAAAAGCATATCAGATATTTTGAATTTCTTTTCATGTCCCTTAGGAACAGTGTCCCAAAAAAGTTGGTTAACCTGGAAATTAAATTAATCCACAAAATTGATATTCTCTGTTCAGTGTGATCATCACTCTCTTCAGTAATTACGGGCATTGATCGTTTAAGGTTTCAGACCCCTCCCTCTTTAAAAACAAATGAGAAAAAAAGGTCCCAAAATTAAAGCATCAATGCAAAGCAGAAGCTATGACAGATCCTTCTTAAAGTCGGGTCTTTCAGTAATTTCTTTTTTTCCAATCCCAATTTCAAAGTCCTTAGAGATCTGCATCATTATTGTCAAATTTCCATGACTTTATCAATTCTGGGATAATTGTCCAATAAAAAGATATCATTTTGGAGGACTTAATGAACTGATGACATTTATCCCATTACTAGAGGAAGGCCTTGGATGACCACACTCCTCATGCGTCATCCCCTTTAGCTTCGAATCCCTAAATTCCCCTCCTCCCTCGACATCGCCCCATTTCCCCTCTTCACCCCCCACCCCCCTGTCCTGCTACCCTACTTTCACAAATGTGACAAGACTTCATTCATCCAAATTCTTCTAAATTTGTCTGGCATGACATCATGAATAATGCACATGCACATCATTATTAGATATCCATGGTCATTCTGATTGTGTCATCACTTAAGGTCAGCACCATTCATCATCATTTTCCCAGTGCCTTTTTTGGCATTCAAGATGGTAATAATAATAATAATAATAATAATAATAATACAAATTAATCATAATAATAATACAAAATAAAATAAAATAAAATAAAATGATAATCATTATCATAATCATCAATAAACAATTAAATATTATTAGTTGTAGAACCAGTAGTATAATTACCAAATAAAAAAACAACACATACACGCATACACATCTGTCGGTCAATGGGATATCTGGATCATTTAGCCTGCCTAATATTGTCCTAACAACTGATCAATTCCTGATTACTCCATATCACCTATGCCTCCTCCAGCACACTATTGGCGGCAAGATTGCTGATATCCATCTGTTCCACAACCCTGCAGAAACCCTGCACAACCTCCATATGACAAGTCATTTGTTCTTGGCCAAACCCTGCAACTTTTGCGAAACATCAAAGCCCAATAGTGTCATGACTTTATGCAAATTGAATGACAGTATTCTTGCACGTCACTCAATTTTCGGTTGCATGACAGTTATGTGAGTCAGATTGTGAATTTTATAGAATTAAACATTGTCCTAATTCAACTTGGTCACCATTGTGTTTTGTAGCAGGTGAAGGAGAAGAAGAGGAAGAAGAAGAAGAGGAGGAGGCAGAAGACATTTTAATTATCAATATTATGGCAGCCATTGTTGCTGCCAGACAATGCGTTTTATAGAAATAATAGAAACAACTTAAACTTAGGCAATTGTCCAGAAAGTAATGTACAACATATTAGCAAATGTAATCAAGTCAATATTCTGATATGTGTCTTGGAAAGAATTTTGAGGGAAAAAAACCTGAAAATGCTTCTTTAAATATCTGACATTTATCTCACGATTCTAATATAACGTTTGTATGACGTTTATGCCACGGTTGCTAAATGTCAATTAACCTTATTCTTGACTGAGGAAACTGGAGATCTGATGGCAGACTCTAGAATATCCACAGCATATGAGAGCGAGATAATTCAATCACAGCATTAAGGTCACCGTTCCCACCTGTTTCATACCACGTTCATTAACTGACCAGGGATAAAATCTCCTGTATCTGCAGTAAACACACATCTGTCTTAATCACTGATAAAACCTGCACACCAAATTGCTGCCATTAGAAAAATGGCCTCACAAATGTGCCATTATGTGGGAGAAAAGGTATGTTTTTATCTTAAGGTGGGGGGTCACTTTTCTCTTCAAATTAGCCATTTGGATACAGTTTCTCTATTAATTGGATAAAAGGATACGGAGATTACTATGTCCAAAGAAGTAATTCACTCTCCCATACTGAGTAGCCTTGTTTCAGACAAGATTGGCCTTTTAAAAGACGTGGTGAATTAGCCATGGGATGAAAGTAACAGTTTGTGAGTACCAAGCTTTCTGATTAGTGTCAATATTTATATGAAAAAGCGTCATGGCCTGAGAACAGCGTTACCTATATTCCACATACCCTCTACACTTGCTTAACAGTTCTCGTTGGATTTCTTAAATGGGAATATTTGCATGAGAATAAGTTTGAAAGGCAAAGATGAAAGATGTTACCTTCTTAGAGGTAATATGAAATACTGTATAGAGCCTGGTTGTGAAACTAACAAATCTTATACATAGAGAGTATTAACACTCTTGCTGGTTTTATCATATGGTAGTCACTGCTTTATTGGGCATTTCCATTTGTCTCCGGCTTGTAGTAGGTTAAAGCAATATACTGTTTCTATAGTAGTATACTAGTATTGTAGACTTTTTAACATGTCTATGTAACACTAGGAAAGGGATTTTGCAAGCATGTCTTGGTGTGAGAAAATAATATGACTAAAAATTAGCATATATGTCAAGGGAAAATGGGAACAATGAACAAACTATTATCAACAATTTAACATATTTCCAAAAATACCAATGCTATCTGATGGTATGCTATATATGCTGGTAATTAGTGCATTGCTTCAGCACTGAGATAAATGCTGAGTTTGAATCACTGGCAGGGTACATAGTTTAAAAATAACAACATTCTGAAAATAAATGAAACATTTGCCATTGAAAGACACTTGAATCCTTTGACTGTTTATTGTAAAAATGAAGCTACCAAACAAAGATGAAAGTTACCCCAAAAAAAAATCAATAAGTCAAAATTGTTTATACCATCTAAAAATGTATCCATTAATCATAATAAAAATGTATTCAAGACAAATAATCTCCAAAACCTATCTTTTTTACAATATTCTCAGATGCTTCCAAATACAAGATATTTTCAAATATAAATATACAACTTTCTAACAATATAACTGCTCCTGTCTTATCACATTTCCACTCGGAAGCAGATGAATATGTTTATCTTGCTCATCAGGGAAAGCACTTAAAATGAGGAAGGATGTCTTCATAATAAATTATTTTTAAAACTCCCCTTTCAGTGAAGGGAGATTGTGTTCAATCAAATTTGACAACTCTTTTATGCTTATTTATATAACTCATACTGTTGACATGTGTCCTGTATTCTGTATATCCGAGTTACCCACATATCTGTGTATCTGAGTTACCCACATATCTGTATATCTGAGTTACCCACATATCTGTATATCTGAGTTACCCACATATCTGTGTATCTGAGTTACCCAAATTTTTGTGTATTTGAAGCCTTGTCCGATAGATACTAGTATTTTGTTGACATACCTCCAACTTACATAGAAGATATATATTTTTGAACATGTTTGTTGTAAAAATAACCCAAGAACTGAGTGGGAAAAAAAAAAATGTATTACATTATTTCACTATTAAAGTCTATTTGATTTTCATGTATGACAGTACATGTAACGTAAATGTTTTATAATAGACATAAAGTATAAGTATGGCATAGAAAAGTAAAGCCTGGAGAGCAAGTGGTGTACCCTGTAGTCAGAAACAAGAAAAATGATAAACGCTATTCTGTAAACTACAGGAACAGATCAGCCCTGGCACAGGGAGGTTTTCACTATTTTACATCTAATATTGAATTTTGCAAAAACACACATTTGTAATATCAAAAGCCAGCACCATGAGTCAAATCTCAGTATGTTAGTCTGTATTTCCGTTATACTTTTTTTGTGTATGCATTAACTCCTTAGTTTTACCCTTGGGAGGAAATATATCTTAAATTAAATAAAAAATGTCTTGTACAAGAAATGACCTCCCATCGTTCTACAATCTATAATTCATAAAAAATACTAGCAATGTATCGAAGGAAAGTTTCCCAAATGCAATCAAAATGGAAAGATATTAAAAAAAAGAATATAAGCAATAAAGCTGCAGCTGTTTACTCCTCACACAACAATGAAGAAGAAGCCAGTACTCATTGTGGGCATTGTGTCCGCCACCCTTATCTTCACTGCCGCAGTGGCTGGCCTGCTCACATCTAATTAACGTCACCACTGGTTGGGATTATCAGTATCTGTTTGATGGACGGCAGCAAATGAAATATTATGGACACTCATGGACATTCTGCATTCTGGATCCCAGTCATGCATCGGAACAGTCAATGCTGATAAATCTATCAGAATAAATTAATGACGACCAGTTTTCTAGGAAGTAGAATTGTTGGGCATGGGTTTCAAACAATGTTTCGTACTTGCGTCAAGTATATTACACATTGAAGGCTTGAATTCACCAGGAATTAATATGTATCCTAAGTTCATGATATATAGCAAGATTCTTGAGGAAATGGTAAAGATATACTAAATATCAAAATGTCAGTGCAGGTAAAAACAAAATGACCTTTTCATGCCTGCCAACTCCAAGTTGGAAGAATGAGATGCCAACACTGTAAGCATACTGTACAGCTATCATCCTTGATTAGTCATTACTGCCTGGGTATTGCAGGTTTCCCTCCCACCAATAAACACATCAATATGACATCACTGACATTATAAGGAAAATAACCACCAAACATCATTTCACTCATTCCAATTGCAGAAGTAGTATTTTCCTGAAAACTATTCCCAACATTACTATTCTCATGTTATGTTATAGGTATTTCTTAATTATCACATTTATTTTATTTAATGTAATGTTTTGTTTTATCCGAAAAAAGTGACTAGGATGACTCATCATTACATAAATCTGAACTCAAACTGCTCTAAGGTTTCGTTGCCAGATTACCAGATTTAAAAAATGAATTTGTTTCCAAGTCATCAATTGTCTCATTAAGTATTTGCCTGGTTAGGAAATCCTCTTAAGGCATATGGCCTAATGACATTAATATTTCAGATGTTAATTTCAGTGGCTTCATTATCTTGTCTTCTGTGTTTGATGACCACTTGAAAGACCTTGACATGTCATGCGTGAAGTCCTGGAATATTTCTGAAATATACAGAAATCATTAAGCTTAATGCAGTTGTCGTGTCCCAGAATGGGAGGACATGTCGTCACTTGTATGTTTCGGTCGTCACTCAATGAAATAACAGGTTTGTAATTGACGTCAGGAAGTTTTTAGTGGAAGGTACATGGAATATCAGGAACAGTGATTGTTTGTTTACAAAAATCTATTTATTTTATGGACGTGTACTGAAATTGTTACATGTTTTCCTTTTGCCAAGCATCTCAATTGAAACATAAATGAATGCATCAATATTTAATCAACATTATGCCAGTATACCTTTTAATTTGTTCTTTTTGAGTAATCACATACTTATAAAATATGCGTTATTTTTTTTCAGGAATCCTGTTATTGAATACAAACATAATTATTTTATACATTTTAGAATAAATGTTTACAGTGCCTTTTATATTTACCGTATTTCATCCACAAAAGTTAACAGATTTTGTAATCAAGGCCCAAAGATAAAAGTCCACCAAATTGGACCTGTAAATATTCACTTGTAAGTTTTAATCAGTATGGCTGTCTGTTACGACGGAATCGTTTCAATTTTTAATGCCGATTGCACGTTGCAGAAAACCATCCATTCTCATGTGTATTTAAACCAATTTTTACCACATTTCATTCTGCTCTGACCCGATTGGCTATCGCGTGGAAGAGTGTCGATGCAATGACAAGATATGGGTCATTACGAGGAAACAATGTATAAATAATGACGAGAAACACCTCGGGCTGATTACGATGCTGTTATGTCAATCAGGCGGAATTGTGCGCTGAAAGAAAGGTGTCTTATTAAAATCTGAAGAAATAGTTACAGAGAAGTTTATGGAGACAGACTGTAATTAATAAAACCGTGTTTCGATCTTTTGTAGCTGCACGGAGTGATGTCACTGGAAACCAAACTGAACGGGAATGTGTTACTGAAGTATACAGGATGATAATGTGTCACTGATACATATGGAATAATAATGTGTCACTGAAACACACATAATGAGAATGTGTCACTGAAACACAGGGAATGATAATGTGTCACTGAAACACAGGGAATGAAACACACAGAACGAGAATGTGTCACTGAAATCCACTTCTACTGAGAATGTGTCACTAAGTGGGATGTGTGGTATGTGGCTTGTGGTAGAGGTGTTGTGTGGTATGTTCTTTCTAAGGGTGGATGTGCTGTGGTGTCTGTTGGGTGGCATAGTGGCATAAGTTTGTGGATATGGTTTGTTGATGTGTTCTTTTAGGGTGGATGTGCTGTGGTGTGTTTGTGTATATCTTGGGTGGTATAGTGTAGTGGTATAGGTGTGTGTGTGTGTGTGTGCATGCATGTAGGTGTGAGGAGTGGTATATTTGGCAGTAGTATAACAAAATGGTGTTGTTACTGTGGATATGGTGTGTGTAGGTGGGTGATATATACATGCAATAATAAGGTGGGTTAATGTGGGATTCTAGTTTATAGTCCATTGGATTAAAATGACTTGCTTTTGAAGGTGGGTTGTTGTGTAGGTGGTGTTGTGTAGGTGGTGTTGTTGGTGTGTAGCTGGTGTTGCTGGTGTAGCTGGTGTGTAGCTGGTGTTGTTGGTGTGTATGTGGTGTTGTTGGTGTGTAGCTGGTGTGTAGCTGGTGTTGCTGGCTTGTGATGGAACAGTTCACAGACTGCGAGTCCCAGGAGGTGATCACCGCCTCAGTGCACAACAATTTCAACACCGTCAGACCGCTTTACCGTAATTGCTTCGCGCCTTTCCAGTGACATAACCAGTTGACGACCTTGACATTGATGAACACAAAATAGTGAATTTGCATATTCCCTCGGGAGCCATTTTATCACCGTTGGGTTTGAAAAATCGGCCAAAACTACTGACATTTCCGAAAATTCGATCCAATTTGTCTAAGCTTTTCTTAAAGGCACGCTGACCACTAATCTGTCAGATTTAGACCAAATCCCACTGACATTTCCACGGAAAATCCCGGGGAGACTTTTTTTCATGTCACAAAAAAAAATGTGATACATCTTCAACTGTGACAAAGGAATGGCCGGCCAAAGCCCTATCCATCAACATGTACGGAATTAAACAAGCCGAGAAAGAAAAGGGCTGTAACATGGAAACGAGCGATTCCTAACGGAAAATGAAACCTGTTTTTCTGTCAGGATAAAGGATTAATCTCACTCAATAAATCATCCCAAGAAACCAAAACTACAAAAATACATTCTAGACAGAATTAGATAGTTCTAAAAAAAAGCTCTTTTTTTTTGTGTGGAGATTTTATCTCATCATTCAAGGCATAGTCAAATGTCTCTAATAGAGTATAGAGTATATCTATGCATTAATAAATCACAATTTTGCTTTCAGTGAATATCACATTTTAGAATCAGAACAGCCATAATTCTTCTGTACAACCTCAGATAGCTACTTGGACGATATCTTTTAAAAGATGCTGAACTTGACATATATGTGGCTCACATCACAAAAACAGCAAAGCAAGGTGATGTACTTTTACCATTCTTATTGCAGGATCATGAACACTAAGCTCATTAGGTCATCATGGTCATAGACCTATATGGTTGAAAAAAGACTAATCAAGAAGAATATCTTCAAAACTTATATCTACAAATTCATAAAGAATGTTATGTTGAATTGTCCAAATTCCTTATTTTCAACTAGTTAATGTAATTCTTTGTATGTTTTCGATTAAAAGGCAAGACCATAATAATTTAAAAGTATGGTCTCTAAAAATATAATATATTATTATCTTCTCAGAAATATATAGAAATACTGCTGTTTATAGTTCCTTGTATTATATTTTTTTAATTGAAATGCACACATTTAGACACATCAGAAATCGTCCATGACTTATCGTACTTGTCGTCCGTGTACCGCTACCCAAATGAAAATCCACCTGATTAGGACACAAGCAATCGAGGCAGGCCAGCGTTAATAGGATATATTGACAATCTCCATGTTAAAAAAATTGACAATGGCCCTATTGTAAACTATCATCAAAATAATCTCTATTCGTCACAGCATATCTAAATTGCATTCGCATAAAAAAATATATATATATATTCAAATTAAATGCAGCAATATGTATGCATCCTGCTTTTAACAACATAAAAAGCTTGAATTTCCATCTATTTATCAATATTTTCTGTTCAAATAAATCATGTTTCAAGATAACACTGCAACGTTATCAGACATCTTCACACCGCTTCCTGCTGTGATTAGTTCACAACAATCTCTGA
Organism: Lepetodrilus galriftensis; assembly: GCA_032361785.1. Taxonomy (NCBI): domain Eukaryota; kingdom Metazoa; phylum Mollusca; class Gastropoda; order Lepetellida; family Lepetodrilidae; genus Lepetodrilus; species Lepetodrilus galriftensis. Next base: position 39,147 of record JAUTBZ010025562.1, read on the forward strand.
CGGTGAAAGGGTCCGATAGGTCATCTCAGATTTTCAAAGACAACAAATTTAGTTTAGTCTAGACATTGGAGCAACTTGAAGAATGTTAACATCACATTCTAAATAGAACTCCACTGTTAATATGTTTACGTTGGTCCAAAGATTAGCGGGATCCCAAACCATATCCCCCACCCCCATCTTCAACCATGGAGCCTCACAATTAGAAATGTAGAATACAGAGATGACATTGATAATGAGAGGTAATTTACATGGCATGCATTTAATTTAAGTAACCCCTGACTTTATGATTCATCATCAAGGTCTCTGGTTTCTCTGGTTAGAGTTAAACAAACACTGCTGAATAACCTATGCAGATATATTTCAATTGTATGTTTTTTTTCAAATACCATATAAACATACATGGATTAAATTAAAGTATTCATTGTTAATAAACTGTTATTGTTAGTCATACAGTGTTTAATATGAGTAATATTAAGTGGCCTGTAACCTCAGATGTGTGAACTATAGTTATAGCCATAACGAATGTTTTTATCCTGTATATTGGTGAAATAGCAAAACATGAATGAAAATGAGTGTGTATGACACAAGGACATTTAATGTCATTGTTGCCTAAAAGCAACTTCCTCAATCATATTCCATCATTCATAGTCATATGCAGTTTGCCATTATCTATAATTAATCAGTTGTGCGTAGTGCAAACACAAAAGCTAGCTCGTATATATCCAATGGGGGTTTCAGTTATCTCAATAATCTCACAGTTAGTTATATATTTATTGGGTCCTTGTATTCATGAGGAAATCCATGAATATTTAAACATTTGCTTTGAAACCTGCAAGTCTTGTTCATGATGTGCAGTTAGTTTGTTCAAACCGAGCAACTTTTGTTCTACTTCACAGCGTGTGAATGGCCAAGAAGCTGGTAAATTGGTGATTATCCGTGTGTATACCCAGAGACTGGAGGGCATGTACCCACTAAGTGTCTAAGTCCAGTGAAAATTGAAAAATAGCTGGCGCCGAGTGCAAAAAGATTTGCCTAAATGACCATGACAAACCATTACAGGGGTTTGACAAAGACATCTTCTGAGCCCTTGTTTATTTAAGGCGATCTCTAGTAAAAGTGTCTTCACTCTACTGGACATGGAAGTTGGAAAGCATGGGAGTCTGTTTGTGTCTTAAAGACTCGACTAAATTACCAGGTTACACAAAAGTTGTTTGCGGCTGTTTCCGATATGTTGACAAATCTCATCGTTTCAGAACAGCGTCAAGCTATAATTGTAGCCACTTCTGTGAAAAGTATTTCTTGCGAGTCTAAGGTCAAACTTTGAGGTGAACGGGAATGGAATAATGTTTAAATTATATTTATCTAAAACATTGTTAACAATTAATTACTTTACAATATTGTTGTATATTAATTACAGTAAGACCCAACAACCAATGCTGATGCAGATAAACTAAGGTTATAAATGTTCAGTAAAGAGACAGACATTGCTTCCTTCAACTTCTTGTTTTGTACAAGTCTCATGCGTGGGATTAGAACTAAACACTTTGGTTTGAAATCTGGCCCAGAGATTAAAAAACTTATTTGAGAACCATATAATTCCATGTTCACCTCAAATCCCCATATAAAATATTTTTTGAGCTTGAGCATAAAAACATACTCGAAATGTTTTGTAATTTCGGGGCCTGATAACCCAAACAGTGAGCTATACCAACACATTTGTTTAAATGCCCACAGGGACACACAAACAACTACAGGTTTATACCAAATATATTGGGTCGTTGTATTCATATATATATATCAAAGAAAGAAACGCCCAAACATAAAACATATTCCACATTCAACAAACTCAAACAATGCACTTTTGTAAATCCAGACACGGATTGCCACGCAGATATGCAAAGGTGACGACAGTGCCGTGACAGTATTGACACTGTCACTGACATCACGATATATTGTGAGCTGCACAGACAGCTAATTCAGAAACTACGACGGGCATCCAACCAGAGGCCCTTTCTTCTCCAACAATACCTCGAACAATACCTCAGCAAACTCGTTGTTTGCTTTCTGCGCAACACACACACATCCTAGGGGCAGCGAAACAAGCTCTCGTGTTTTTAAAACAGATTTTCCGATTCAATAGATGTATACTCAGAGGTGTTGTGTGCATTGTGTACATTCTATTAATGGTGTACAGTTATGTAATGCACGTGGGCGATGTCTAGAGGCAAACTCGGGACCAGGGTTATTATTGCACTATCGATATCTGCGATCGAAAACATTCATAAATGAAGCAAATTTCACTTTTGTTAAAAGAAAAGCAAAACAAATCAATCAGGATGGATCAAATGATATGTAGGATTTATAAAAAGAATTATAGATATGAATTCAAGCACAATATTGCTTCATTGTTGCCACATACACACACACACACACACACACACACACACACACACACACACACACACACACACACACACACACACACACA
>JAUTBZ010025563.1:0-19534 GCA_032361785.1 Lepetodrilus galriftensis
AGAAGAAGAAGAAGAAGAAGAAGAAGAAGAAGAAGAAGAAGAAGAAGAAGAAGAAGAAGAAGAAGAAGAAGAAGACGCAGAAGAAGAAGAAGAAGAATATGAAACTGAATCTGAATCTGAATCTGAATATGAATATGAACATGCACTTGAATATGAATTTGAATACGAATATGATTAATAATCTGAATCTGAACATGAACATGAATATCAGTAATAATCTGAATATGAATATGAATATGAATACGAGTACGAGTACGAATACGAATATGAATTCCGTTAGGTAAATATGAACACGAACATGAATTACTATGAATAGGCATACTTGTATAACGCCAAATCCATATATTTCTAACATGTGATGAAGGAGCTATACATTAAATTACTCTGCTACAGGTATTAATTAATAAAGGTGTCTGCATATCTCACCATCTTGCGGCATAGACACAGTAACGGATCTGTGAAGACTCGGGTAACCTCCAGTGACGGGTCTTGAGAGCACGGTGACCGTGACATTGGTAAAGGGGTGAAGGTCTTCAATGACTAACGAGTACTCGGCGGTCTTATGGTCTCTCTTCAGGGTGAACTATACAATATGCATTATAAACACATGAGCTCAGTTTTAACTATAAATATCTGCTAATATTTAATTTTAAAATATCGTAAATATTTTTTATAATTATAAATTGGGTTGTTACGTAATGGTCTTCATTTTGTGTGAATACAAGTCAATATTGGAATATTCGTAAACATATATAAATTAGATTATGAACTATGCTCCAAATGTATTGATGATATGTAAGGATACACCCAACTTGCCATTTACTTTGTAACCCTCTGAACACGAAAATCAATATCCTATTAACCAATTTAAAAATATGTTTTAATAAAATATTTAAAAGCGAAATGTGTGTCCTCCATATTTAATATCAGTAACATCTGTAATAGGACACGGAATCTGCATACCGTACGATTTCCCCCGGAAACAGATTCCACGGCAACTATGAACACTACGTCAATTGTAGTGTCGGACACGTCCTCCCACGTGACATTCAGACCGGATGTACTGGTAACCAGAGCGACCAGACCGGAAACTGCCAGAGGTTTCACTGTTAAAGGAAATTTAAACAATCGAAAAATATATATATATAAACTGAACCGGGTGTTCGACATTTTACAAGAAACCTCGCAACCAATCAAATCGCTAGAATTATCACATATTATTAGTAGGGCCTATACATGTTTACTAATATTTTCATGATATAGACATGCAGTAATTATATTTATTATGTTTTTAAAATTGTTCTGCTTTATGTACAATGTATGCCGTGTATTTGTACTTCTAGATATATTCATCGAAAACGACTCTAGTAATTCTGAATGATGATCGTTATTTTCCTTCATAACTGGCAATTTGGCTAAATCGACCTTCGAGACAATCATATAAACGTCAAACATCTCGACAGACAAGTAATGAGTTTCTCTTTGTATCTCAGGATGTGTTCTGTTAATATAGACCCTCGGGACTCGCAAATTAACTCTGGAACCAAATAATGTCCACTAAAGACGACAGGGGACTTCTTATGATATCATATTTTCATAGCCAAAATAATTATGCACGTATACATCAGGGGCCAACCGAATCAGGACAAGCGTGTTTTGTGTTCAAATCGACAATTAACAACAAACAAAGAACGATAAATCATCGTATGATAGATTTAGCTTCTTCAGCTGCACGCAATCTAATCACCCTACAATTGAAATCCAATGACGAGAACCATCAACATCTGTGACTGAGTAGATGCCTCTGTGAACCTCATTTTTGTCAGGTAACTTTATGGTAATAATATGGACATTAAATGTGTGTGTAGAACCAAACTGTCAATGTGTTACAAGTGTGCTACTCTCATTAGTAATTAGATATCACGTGACACATTCTTTGTGAAGAGTTGTGTGTATCTTATAACAGTCCTATATATACATTTTAATTCAACAAACATGAGTAATTTTATAATGATATTCGATTTCTAGGTAATGTATTTCCTTTTTGAATAATGATAACAGTGGTTAGGAAACGCGAACATATGCCCATATATGGCGCATAGCCGATGTCCATGTAAAAAAGAAAAGAGGTCATATTCAAATTATGAAGAATCAAGCATAGTACAGACTATATGTAGTTCGAATTTGACAATATCTATGGTCGATTTATCTAATTTTCACAAACTGACAGTGTGTATTTCAGTGTTCATCCTTTATTTTTAGGACGCAAGTGTGGGAAGTAATTTGCATTACAAAAGCCCCGCACATGCGCATTCACCGAACAGCTGAGAAGCCGTCGTTCGTTCGTGGCAACTTGAAACAGACGGAGAAAAAAATCTGTGATTTTTGTTCATTCGCCTAATCGGTAAGTGACAACTTCAATTTGTGATGAATTTCAGTATTGGCAACTTACTTTCATTTATTGAAACAAGTTTTGTTGTCGTAGGATTATGTTTGAGTTCATTTTTTGAACTACGTATGTTGACCTTGTTTGTTTGCTGGGGTGGCAGACGTTTCGCCTCCTGTACGTTGCTCCCCATAGTTTCGCCCCACACGTGCCTTTTCGCATCTATCTAATTTTTGGGAGGTACACTTCATTCTCATTTATTTTTGTATGTAGGTACATTGATGTACCATGGTAATAATGACTTAGGGTGAAATGACTCGGGGCATAACGTATATGGGGCGAAATGACATACATCCGTTTGCTGGCTCACTTCAAAACTTTTTGGTAGTTACAGAAAATGGGTGTGGAAGTTAATAAATACGATATATTTTAAAATTTAAGGTTTCAGGTATTTGTATGTGTACTTTGAAGCAGATGTCATTGAAAATGAACGCCTGTCATTGATTTTGAACGTGGTTTAGTGCCTCGTGACACAAGCATGTACACGAACCAAGCTTGCGCGTCACAAAGACGAACGGTCCTTTGTTCGCCTTTTCGGCGGTAAACTCTATCCTTTCGTCACCGTGACAATAAGCTGTCTGTATTTGTATTTTAAGATTAAGTATTCATTAAGTCATGGTGCCACCTTAGATGGGTAATTTTCAATCAGATTGTTGGTTTTCGAGTTGAGAACAGGCGAGGCTTGTAGGCGGATACATTTATGTGACCCACTGAGTCCTGCATAAATCATGAAAATGAGACGGTGTATAAATTTAGCCTGAATCTCTCCTAAGCTAGGTCGGTTTAAGTTCACCGTATTTCCCCAGCACGGCAGTTGGGTTTTGCGTAACGCTTCAGTTTGGATGTAGTTAGTCGTCTTAGACGCTGATCCAACTCTGTCAGCTCTGAAATTGGCACTTTATTGACAGCCACGGATATATTGGATTGACACGGTAGGTGTACATTGCAAGAGAGTGTCAATTTGTGTCGGATATGATAATTTCCCTCCTTGCGGCTTGCGAGCGTTCTGTATCATTGCGTACCAGGTGAACTGTTTTTTTCAGGACAGTGAACCCGGCTGTCTCCTAAATCTGTCGGGGTATTTTGTTGGATGGCTCTTGTGAGAAAAGTGATGATACTATAATTGACATGTGGATTTTTGTGTTGTATTTCCGTGTGTCTGTGTAGATCAGATGTTGCTATAATTATTATACATGTGGTTGTACATCCCCACTGGGAAGCTACTATTAGTCAATATCTAGGTGAGTGGGTGTTTGATTCATTTCATGAATCATTATTAAGATCATCCACTGGTAAATTGTGTGTCTCTATGACGGAGAGTTTGTTGGAGAGTTTATAAAGTGACAACGCTGTTTCTCACCGGCTCCCCCCCGTTTTTCAATTTTCAGGTGTGTGAATTAACCACTGACGAGCAACATGTTCAGTTTCCACAAGCCAAAAATCTATCGCAGCATCAACGGATGTTGCATTTGTCGAGCAAAGTCATCCAGCTCCAGGTTCACGGACAGTAACAAGTACGAGGCAGAGTTCGAAAAATGTTTCCGCATTCGCGAAGATAGAAGCGGAGAAATCTGCAACGCTTGTGTATTGTTAGTGAAAAGATGGAAGAAATTACCAGAAGGAACAAACCGACATTGGAATCATGTAAGTTTTTTTTATTGTTCATTTTTAAGTTATAGATTAAATATGATAAATAACTTTGACAACCCTGGCAGTACTTTGTTATTAACACATTATGTATCGTTCAATAATCAATACACATGTACAATCTTAGACAACCGTGACAGTATTTTAACACATTATGTATCAATACACACAGAAAACAAACCAAACAGCATCATCATCAACTTTACAGTAGGTTTAATTTGTACGTGACCCACTAAAACCAGTTGCGTCAGTCGGTGCATGATTTTCTAGATTTAACAAGGGTTTAAGTAATTCAAGTGGCCATTACAAGCTATGGTATCGCCTTTTTTTTTTTACCACTAACATTACAGGCTTGCATCATGTACGTGTTATATGCTAGCAAACAATAGCATTCTGAGCCGTCAGTGACGCAGTTTACTATTGTCTATTGACAATGAGTCACAGTGTGTCACGGGTAGATTCACCCCAGTGACACATTTCTTACCCTGCCGTGAGAACAAAGAGTAAAGCGTACATAGTTTAAAGTTTTGATTTAAAAAGAATAATACACATATCTTTAAAATGCATAGACTTAATGAATATTAAATTATTGGAAATTGTAAGATGTATGATATCGGTTAAAATTGACTGTTATTTAAGTGGGATTCATATCAGACCAGTGTCATAGTGTCAATTTTGACTGTGGAAGTGATCTTGATGTTTAGTTCTCATGAATATTGTCTGAGGTTGATATTGTCTGTGGACTGATGTGGAAATAAAAGGCATTTGTTTGAACTTTCAGAAATACGTCCATCAAGTGTTTTATATTTTTACATTCTTGGCTTTAATAGCATGGATCTTGTATTGGCTGAAAAGAATATTTCATTGTACCTTTTTAGAATGATGCAATTATTTTTACTGCCATTTTATGTTTTTAATTAAATATCTATTTAAAAAAATATATAACAATTTTTCTTATCACTTTCACCCTGTATTTTCATGTAAATTCACATCAGTTCCTGATGGACATGTCAACTGAACATAATATCAGGTTAATAAATTATGTTGAGTAACTGATCATTGTGCAACGATAAATGCAGTCATTTGTAGTGTCAAGTTATGTTCACATTCATACATTTACATACAAATTACCCTAGACTGGGTCAGATCTAGCCAACCATATGGCAGCATATCCAGGAAGCTATATGATAATTCAGACCATGCAATGCAATCGGATGACAGTTGTAATCCAGTCTGAATGGAGTTGCTTCGGCAGTGCCATGTGGCATCAGTTAATTGTAACATATTTTTCTTATTTTTATTCTTTTCTATGTATCATTTCTATTTTATTTTATGTTTTTATTTTTATTTCTTATTTTTCAAATTGTCTAGGTATTTTATGTTTTGATTTCTTATTTTTCAAAATTTTCAATGATCTCTGACCAAGTTGTGGTCAAGTTGTACTGTTGTTTTGGCATCGTTTGATAAATATCTTTAAATGTGTACAATGTAACAATGCATCGCAGTGATGGGCTTTGGGAGTAACACCTATTAAGTCAAGTGTTCTTTTGTCAGTCTACTTGTGGATAGGACCATAGAGTACAGTGTAGTAGGCCCGTTGTAGAGCACACAGTACTACTCTAGCAGTAGCCCATTCCCACAGCCTACACCATAGCAGTAGCCCATTTCGAGAGCCTACACCATGCAGTGGTAGACTAAGTGCACAGACCATAGGGTACTACTACAATGTAGTAGACAGCTCCCAGTAGACCACAGCTCCCAGACCCAAGCATACTATAGTGCAGTAGACAACTCCCAGACCCTAGTGCACTACTAACAAGTACTACAGTGTAGTAGACAGCTCCAAGACCATAGAGTATGTACTATAGTACAGTAGACAACTGCCAGATCGTAGCATACTACTAGCAAGTACTACAGTTTAGTAGACAGCTCCGAGACCCTAACATACAGTGCAGTAGACCGTTCCCAGACCCTAGCATACATACTACAGTGGTTAGACAGTTCCCAGACCCTAGAGTACTACTACAGTGTAGTAGATGTTTCCCAGACCATGGAGTACCAGAGTGCAGTGTCCTCTAGCCACAGTTCCCAGCCTATGGTGTACTACACACGCTGGCCAGTCATTGACCCAGATACAGTACAAATGCTATGTCAGTTGGGAGAGTGGGCAGACTCAGTCAGGTGGAAAGCCTGGGTGGACTGGGAACCCTATACAGGGGATGGGCAGACGACTCAGTTTTCCTCGGTCCAGTGCCTTGTCGTGGAATATCCTTCCCTCTGTCAATTGACGAGGTATTTCCTCTCAGTCATGTTGTCTGTTCCAGACCCTAGTCGGCAGGTCTGTTCTGTAACTTGCAAATTTTTCCCTTCGACCTTTGGACTGGAGGGTCTTATGTAACCTTTGGTTTAGTCAGCAAGGTGATTATGGATATGGTTTGTGTGTTTCTTGATTTTATTACATGAACTTGTATATATTGATATTTCTAAGTGGTTTTAAGTGTTTTTGAGTAATTAAAAAAACCCAATAAAAACTCAGTTTTAATGTTCAATTCTTTCAGTTGTGCCTTGGAAGTTGGATTGTGACTGATACTCTAAATTTTGTGAAAGTCTTAGTTACCAACCAAATACACAGAATTGCATTGTATATCTTTTACATTTTATTGCCTATGGGTGAAAAATTCTCACTGCGATGTAAAGCATTAATTCAATTAATGCAATCTTTTCCCTTTTTTTCCTTTTAGAATTCTGCACGGTTGATGCCCAAATATGTACATGGAAAATATTCATTTTGATTATGTACACACATTAAAAACTCTGGAGGCTATATGCCATCCCTTACCTAACACAAGTGCTAACCATTGCTACAGCAACCAACTGCTGTGCTTGTGATGTCTTGAAATGAACGTTAACCCAGCATGCACAGATAGCACACACACGCACATACCATATTTATTACACATGTTTATAGGCACTGGATGATGGGAGGGGGCGGGGCCCCCCCTGGTATCTGTTCTATATGCATACAGATGCGTATTCCGTCTGTACATCTGTACAAGGCGGAAATTCCACGGAGGATCCTCCTCCGCCGTATTTGCCGTCCATGACAGGAGGTGGAACCTGATCTGGCACTCGTCAGGGATAACCCACTGGCACTGAGGCCAGATAGTGGTGTATGTGTGTGTACGTATATACCTACATACAGATCCCCCAGATGTGTGCCTGGAGTCAGGATTACAGAGACTGGAATCTGTAAAGGGATGTGTGTGTGTGTGTGTTGACACGCATCCCTAGAACGCCTCTCCTCTTTCAACTTTTAAGGGGAGTGCCCTTATCCCCTCCCCTCAGTCAGGAGTTTGAAATTCGGTCGGATAGGGTATGGGTAAAATTACCCTTGCAACTTGAGATTGGTTTATGGTTCACAACACAAGATTGGGGATGTGCTTGTAATGAAAAGTCTGTTTTGATCGTCTAGCGATTTTGTTGAATACGCACAAAGTAATATTATGATTCAATTTTTCTCATTATTTCAGTAATAATTTCCTCAAATATTATTATAAAAAAGATTAATGGCCAACTTTTATGTTTTCAGTGTTTTTTTTATGGTACATTGTTTTCACCAAGTAGATTGTAGAATGTTTTCCTTCATTATACAATTTTATTTCCTTCTCTGTTTATCTTTATCGAGCTGCTTACAAATACTGTTAAATAATGATGATAAATATACAGTTTTTATTGTATAGGAAATATGAGTAACACACCTCCATATTGAAATATATGAATCTGATATTTGAAATAATATCAACTGAAGTGACAATCCAGTGTGCTATTCTCATCTGACAAGTGTCATATTATTTAATCAAAATAGCTTTATTCTATTCTTTATTTACTTTAGTTTAATATATTTAGAACCAAATTGATTGTTGACATACATGAATCTTTGTTATTAATGCATTTGCCATAAAAGAGTAGAAAATAGGTGATTTTAAGCGAGCTATTCTAGTATGAGATTATTTTGATGAATATCATTCAAAATTAAATCTGAATTACTGTACTTTCAATATATTAATTGCAAATTTATAAACTGAGAATTAATTAACTGACAAGTCATGATATTATTGAAAGTGGTTCTAAACCCCTATTAAGAAAAAATAAAAAATAATAATAATTTAACATAATAACAAAACTGTCTAAAGCTAGCTTCGTCCGAGTACTGTTTTGAAAAACGACTGCAGTTACAACACTATTCAGCCACACCACGATGTAGCTACATTTGATTACCAAACCTAAGTTTCAGCAGCAGTATTTATCTGGCAAATGAGAAAGGCCCTCGTTGAATGCAGAGGTCATGATCTTGATGAATGAAAAAGAAAAGAGACCGATAATTGATGAATATTCCGGGGAGGACAGGATGGCGGAGCTGTCCTTGTCCGCTGGTGACCCCCGTGACCATGGTGACAAATGAAAGCTCATCAACACCTAATGTAGACATGTAGAGATTTATTAAAGGGTTAATAGTAATAATGATCAGTCCCACAGGTCGGGCGCCATCCGTGCGTCATCTGCTGCACGGGTAGTGGCTGCCGTTGTGCGAAACGTTTCTAAGAATTGTTGAATGCAGTGATTACTACCACCAGTTGTTTGATTGGAACCGATTGTCATGACTTTTGAAGGGAAGATTGTGCACTGATTAAGTTCGCACTGATTAATTCCATTGTGCAATTACACTGACCTGATATCAACTCCCTGCTGAAGGCAACCAGAAATGCCCTAATGAGCAGTGTTTTTTTTTTGTCTAATTCGGCAGGGATGGTTAATAACATAATGTCCCATTCTCATTCCTGTCTCATGATAGAAGAATGACAGTTGAACATTTGATGTTTTGTTGACTCCAGAGGGACTCGTTGAAGCTACTCATGCTGTGGATACAATTTTATCTTGTTTGTCTGAAACATGGCAGTCACTGACACAATGAAGCGTCTCAGTTTTAGCCTCATTCTTCATTCAGTTATGAAGACTTTATGTGAAATACTGGCCGAAGACATCTCTCATGTGAAAGCCTCTACCATGTTAGTTACGTGTCCATCACTCCGCATCTTCCGAACATCTGTGCAAAGCAATTGCATCCACGCCTTCTGGAAGACAGTCAACCAATTCTGACCAAATTGCTCTATCGCATGTATGAATTTCAAGTATTGACTTCTATCATAACTCTTGTCATAAAGATTGATAGATGGTACGACCGTGGGGTCACTTTCCACGTGGCCCGCGTTATTATGAAGAGGCTGGTGGTCGTGGCCAGCAGAAAGTCCTGTGGCTGGTGAAGTCCTGTCGCCTCTTTAGGACGGCCTGGTCACTAATCAGAGGGGTCCTTGTTGTCCTTGAAGGGCTCTCCGGCCAGGGGAAGAAGCAATCACAGGGGCTTGCCCTGAAACACCCTGGGAAGATGGCTCCTTGGAGTTCAGAGGTCAGATTGGTACCGTGAAAGGTGCAGATTTGCATAGTGATGACTGAAGGACATTGTGGCTTTGAAGGATGAAGATGGTTGCTTGTTTTTGAGAATCTTATTTAAAATCAAGATGGTAGATTAGAATTTATAAGTTGTGAAGACATTTTAGATTGGACAATTGCTTTTACAAGAAGATATCAGTTACCCATCAGCAATGTTCATCATGTTTGATGGCATGGACCAGTTTTATCAATATTTATCATACAGCTCTTTAATTATATTTTAAAAATTTTTTTATTGGGTTTAGATCAATTTTCATTTTTTTTTCACATATCGCGGCTTGCCAGTTTAGGGCATGAGGAAAGCCACAACATCCATATAGCACTGAATGTAACATTGTTCCATTAAACCTGCGAGCTCCAGCTGGTATTTAGGGACCACAGATAGATACAGGTCTTCAAGTTCTAAGGAATGTAAATGTAGTTGTTGTGCAGCATTTGCATCTCTGTGATGTAGTTGATTTTCGCCCTGGGCACCGGCACCTAATGATCTATGGTGTCGTAGTCTTGGGAATTGGTATCTCTGCCATCTAACTGGCTTTTTTATCGTCTATTGTTTTTTTGTTTCCCAGATAATTGAAAGTAAACAAGCTCATCAATGCTATTCCTGACCTATCTGCGAAATGTAACCGGCCTTGGTGTAATGAGTTGTAGATGTAATAAATCTACACATTCCACGGCTGACAGCAAAGATGGACATGGATTCTTATCGTCATTGGCTTGGAGATGGTAGTTTGATTTACCAACCATTTTAGGAAATGTTCAATAGACAATATGTTCAAAAGACATTGATTTTTTTCTTTTGATAACATTGGTTAAATTATTGAGGTACAGTAGAACTTGCATATAACGGACTCATTGGGACCGGCTATTTCTGTCCGTTATATGCAAAGTCTGTTATACGCATATGCCGCAATTAGCAACAGGACTGGGACTTCAGATTCAGTCTGGTTTATCCGAGGCCGGTATATATGTGAGGCCTACTGTAATACATAAAACATATTTCTTTTTACCTAAAGAATGTTTTTGTTTGGCCTATGTAACTAGTATCATATTTTGACATGTCACTGCATTGAATGAATCCTGCATGTTGACTGGAACTGGCCATCTGGTCACTATATGGTCATTTCCAATGGTCATTCGACTCATTTCCACCTGGACTGACCGGCTGATCTGGTAATCTTGGGGCATCTGGCTCCATTGCCATTGCATGTCCAACATGCCCAAACAATCCTTCATGAAGATGAGCACGGACAGTTGTTAATGGGCAATGATGGCTCCAAGGTGGCCTACGCTCAAGGATTACTGGCTGCTGTTTATCAATACTGAGATGTATCTCCCATGGAATTATGCCCAGACAAAATAAACAAGACTCGAGTTAATTATATAATGGCCAGTCAGTATCTATTTTTAAATACCTCATCTACTTCTAATGAGTATGTGGTTCCGGTGGGGCGTAAACACATTTTTAGTTTATGTTGCAGTTGGCATTTTGTGTATGTTTCTACGTTGTTGATTCCCAGTGGGGTTCTGCGATACTATACACACTGTTGTATCAGTTCAGCTTTCTTTCATGATGTTTCTTTCGTCGCAAATGAGTGAAAGATTCCCGCAGCAACGTTAAACTCATGATATTTCTTTCAATATTGGACAAATCTTTTGTAAATTCAATGTCTATTAGTAATTTTGAAAGAAAAACAAAAGTCGAGAATTCTGAAAATATTGGGACGGGTCCTTTAATGGCTTGTAGTTGGTAGACGTTGTTCAGACAGGGGTTATGTCTGGGTGACCGACCATCTGCAGAGAACTTGCCAGAGATTGGCATCATATCCCAGCCAAGATAAGGGATCTCTGGCTCTCTGTGAGATAAGGTATCTCGGCCCCATGGCTAGCGATCTGCCATTGCATTGCAGTCCCTCGTCCAAAGGATCTGGGAAGAAAATATATCGATGTCCATAAAAGGAATTAACATTATAGAAGTAGTTCATTATTTGTTTTGTACATGTTATTTTTTTTTAACAAATTACAAAATTAATTTGGTTATCATCCCATTAGGGTTACTTAACTCTCTCCATGCTGGAGGCAACTGGAGATGCCCTAAAGAACAAATTAATGTTGCTAATCCAGCAGGGAGAGGATTAAGCATGATAGATCAAATTAATTTTGGGGAGCTTTTTGTTATTGAATGAATGCATTCTTAATTGATTTTAACAGGGCTGTCTTAATTAATTTACAATATACCTAAACCAACAACAAAACTGACACAATTAAGGATTTGAGCAAATTGTCTGGCCTGTAAAGTTTAGCAATTGTTTCTGTTATTGTGTGATAATAGCTATCTGATGGCACGGCCAATAAAATGTGATCGAGATGGCCGTGGTTATTGTAGGAGATTGCAGCAAATTGTACCCACTAGTGTTACATAGAGAAGGGTGTACAATTATGTCAGCTAAGTGGGCCTGTCCATCTGGACTAGCCAACTAGTATCACTAGGATCACTAGTCTGGACCAGAGCGTGGACCAAGGGCTGACCCCTGGGGCTGTAAAATGGCAGATGTCGGCCATTTGTCGAGGCTCGGAGAAGGAGTTGCGTAACAGAACAAACCTGCCCTTGCCCTTGCGTTCACGTTCCCCCGTGTCTGGATTGGTCAACAGTTGATATAGCTCGAGGCCTAATTAGGAGTAAGATTGTTCTCCGGTTGTCTCTGCTTGTAGGGCCGTGCTGCTGCTTTAACTGTGCGAAGGCGCATGTAACTAAATACTGCTTCATTAAGATATCGCAGGCATTTACAATAGGTGTCGTTTGACGTCAACTAATGCTATTGTTTCCATTCTACCTTCCTGCTGTGATGTTATCTGGTACTCGTGTATGCAGTATGCTCGTTAATGTACGTACATGTGTAACGAGCAATTTGTATGCTACAGAACAAATTGTGATCTTTGTTAAGTCTCGTAATTGTAAGTTGAATTCATAAAGGGTTGATTTTTAAAGTTTTAAAAGTTTTAAAAGTTTTAAAATTAAACTATGGAAATTATTATAGTAAATTTTGAAGTTTCAATTCATATTGTTTAAAAATTATTATAAATAAGTCTTCATACTAAAATTATACTTTACAATACAACACAGTTACCATTCATCTGATGAAACCCTAAAATGAGTCCAATGCTGGCAGTTCTATCTTTGCAGTCCTATCTTTACTACTTATCTGTCCAGTCTGTAATTCTCTGGCCTCTCAGAGTTGATGGTCTGAATGGTGATGCTGATGTTTTGACGAGACTGCTATTGGGATTTTTATCACAACAATTTGTCATGGCTCGTTGTGATAATTTGCATTCTGACCTGAAGTGGTATAAAGGTGTCCAGAAACGGACATGAATCCTTCTGCTGTATCCATGTTGCTAATGACTCGGCTAATTTTGACAGAAGTACTGTCGCCTATGGGTGTGAAACATTCCTGCTGCGATGTAAAGCAATATTTCATAATCTACAGAAGTACTATTTACCAGCTTGTACTAATAGTTGCTTGTGGAAGTATTATTTACTGACTTGTACTAATAATTGCTAGTGGAGTTTTTATTTGACCTTTGTTAAAGGAGTATTATTTACCGGCTTGTACTAATAGTTGCTAGTGGGAGTGTTTGTTTGAGCATCAAGTTACATAAGTATTATTTACCGGTTTGTACTAATAGTTGCTAGTGAAGTTTTTATTTGAGCATTGTTAAAGAAGTATTATTTACTGGCTTGTACTAATAGTTGCTAGTGGGAGATTTTGTTTGAGCATTGAGTTACAGTAAGTACTATTTACCGGCTTGTACTAATAGTTACTAGTGGAGTTTTTGTTTGAGCATTGAGTTACAGTAAGTACTATTTATCGGCTTGTACTAATAGTTGCTAGTGGCGGTTTGTATTTGAGCATTGTATTACAGAAGTACTATTTAGCGGCTTGTACTATTTAGCGGCTTGGCGGGTTTATCAAGTACTGAGTCGATTGGTCTATTTGCTCAGTCACTCACTAGCTTGGTTGGCCGCCAGTCAATGGAGCTGCCATTGATTTTCACAATACTATGACGCCAACTAGTTTTCGTAGCTCTGCTGTGACATTACTGCACTGGCTGCGGCGGGGGGGAATTATTAACGTAGCCGGCTGCCGCGGTGGCAGAGCAACGACAATCCCCACCTTGTTTTTGTTGTTGCAGTCCTCGATACTTGTTGTTGCTGTGGAAATTTCTGTTCAATGCAGATTTTTGTTGTTGTCAGATTTTCGGTCCAGTCATAATAATTACCATGGGTGTGTCAATGTTGTGTTGTCGGCGTTAGGCAATGTTATTCAATATTTCTTGTGTGTGAGGATTGTATGTAAAGAATTGATATTCAAAATGGGATTGCATTCTTGAGGAAAAGGGTCATGTTTGTTGTTGAATTTAATGATTTATGTATATTTCTGATACCAGTTTAAGTATTATCCACTTGTTTTAATGACAATTTATCTAGTTATTCAGGTCTTATTAATATGTTTGATCATTCACTGAATTGATTGATAATATGGTAGTCATGTTCTTTTTCATGGGCTCTCATACAGACAGTTTTATCATGGTACACATTCAGAGAAATGATGTTGTATTCTGGAAAAAGGTTTCAAGGAAGTAATACTATAATGTGTCATGAAGATGGATTAGGTTGCATAACATGAATATGGGTACAAGTCATCACATGTTTATCAGTAGACATAATAACATATCAAGATTGTCAAAATTCGAGCCCAGGGTCAGACTGTTGCATTGACCCAAGTAACTAGCAAGAAATCCCATCACTAGGAATCTCCATGGATTTGGTTTTTGCCCGAGTCTGACTTACGATATTGGCTGTTGCGTTTTTTTCTTCGTGCACGGTGGTTGCAAAAATCAATGTGGAGATGGAAATCCTGTGTGCACGCGGACAGCACGCCACGGTGTTATTGGCAGATCTCCTGACGGATCTGTGCATATATTTATACTGGTCTAGCACAGCAAGTTGGTCTGTGCACAGGTCTAGGACAGGATGGATCTTTGTGAAAGTTTAGGACTGGTTGGATCTATGCACTGGTCTAACTGTACCGGGTGGATCTGTGCATATATCTAATAGGTGGATCCGTTCACAGGTCTAACTGTAGCAGGTGGATATGTGCATATATCTAATAGATGGGTCTGTTTACAGGTCTAACTGTAGCAGGTGGATCCGTTCACAGGTCTAACTGTAGCAGGTGGATCCGTTCACAGGTCTAACTGTAGCAGGTGGATCCGTTCACAAGTCTAACTGTAGTAGGTGGATCTGTGCACAGGTCTAACTGTAGGAGGTGGAGTTACGTACTTACAGTACAGGGCTGAACTGACACAGTCATTTCCTGAAGTCGAGTGCAACATGCTGGGAGGCAGAGATATATCACTAGACTGGGATTAGCCCATTTTTTTTCTTTTTAATAGCAGCTTTGATCTAGCCGAGAAATATAGAAATAGCAAAATTTAAAAAGAAATACTTAAATATAAATTATAATATATATGTTTAAATTTTAAAAAACTCAACCCAAATCAGTTGCACAGTCTTCATTTATAGTAACAGGTACTTCCTGGTGTCAATGCATTTTAACATGAAACGTTTCATTCTCTGTTGATTGAATGGGAACTATTCACAGTAGAGTTATGGACAGTTGCAAGCTCTGTAACAAAAAAAAAACGATTACTTTTTATTGAAGTTACAGCTTAGTGCAGAAAGTTGCAATGTTAAAGAATGCATCGTCTTGACGGGGAGACATTGCAGAGGTTAAGGAAATCAATAGTAGAAGTGGTCTGGATATGTAGAACAGTAAGACAGGTCTATTTGACCCCAGCAGCTGCACGTGGCCAAAGTGTGGCCATTGTTTAGTCTGGACACTCTGGTCATTCAGTAGGCAAAACACTGACCAAGAAAACTGCACCCATCAAACAAAGCTGTCCATATGGCCAACTAAGGTGAAAACTTGACCCAATATTGAGGTGAGAGAAGGAGCTGCAGAGAAAGCTGTTCAAGATGGCTGCTGCTACCTTGAGATGCACAAGAGACATGCCAGTGAACTCTTGACCTTTTGTAGTTGTCTTGAGCTAGTCTTGATTGGCAGCCTGGCCTGTCAACTGGAGGAATTCTCAAAGCACTTTTCAACCTGAAAATTGAATAATCCTTTCCCTTGGCTTCTTGCCAGAGTTAACAGGGTTCTCATTGAATACATTGCGCAGGTTTCATTGGAGAATTGGATTTGGAGTTATAAGGTAGTGGGAGAATTGAGAGTTACCTTGCATTCCTTTTTAATGAATAATTTATATAAATATGCACAGGTTAAATTTCCGAGTTTATATAAGAAAGGTGGAGATGTGCAAAGGTTAGATGACATTGTCACTGAAAGAAAAGGCTGAAGTGAAAACACCTTAACTGGCTTAATATAAACATTAAATAACAGAATTTGATAATAGAAAATAGTGTGCACATTTTTTATTTTTTATTTAAATAAATATTTATTTTGTATGTTGCTCAATTAGAACAAACATTGTTTCATACAATAGGCATATAGACAGGTAGAACCATAAGAAAATATTTAAATAAATACATTTCACAGGTGTGTTGTTGTTAGAGGAAGTTCTCCACATGTGAGAAAGTGATCGACATGCTTTTTGCAGACTGCTTCTTAGAGGAGAGTGTTAGGGTACACATGCACTGAGCATATTTGTCCAATGATGGATGACCACAGCTCTCTCCCTCCGCACTGACCCCCCCTCCCCCTCCTGTGTCCTCGCAAACTGACCTCCAGAGTCCGGTCATTGAATGGTCAGTCTCCCTAGTGAACCCATGCCAGTGGGGCCACTGCCCACAGATTATTTTCACCTATGATTGTCTTATGACATTTAATAGCTCAATAAATTTACATCTCATAATTACTGTCTGTTTCCGACTGTCAAAGCATTCTGCTTGACGGGTGTATTTTCCGTTAATTAAATTTCCCGGTTGAAATTTCCGAGGGAATATTTTTAGTGCTAATAAGGACAGAGTATCTCTTTGTTAAGTTAGGCTTCTTGACCATCTGACCAGTGCTGGCTTCCATACTGACAGCAACACAAATCTGACCTGTCTAGACTGGACTCAAGTCTCTTATTTCAGCTTTAGTAGGGATTACGGGAGAATAAATTCAGTGTAGATATGGCTAATGAAATTATATGTGATATTGATTTATAAGTCGGCGGGATATATACTGCCTGATTTGGGATATTATTGTCATTTATGATGATATTTAAACCTAAGTTGAGTGCGGGGTTGTTATCGGTGCGTATGTACTTGTCAACAGTAGACTGAATTATTTGTGCAGCTGGAACTTTAAATTTGAAAATTGGTATTGAACTATGCAGATATAAAGATGATGATGAATTAATGTTTTACGTCGCGGCAGGAATATCTCGCCCATAGGCGACGACGCAGATATAATATTAATGTGTGCTTTTGTAACTGCCTTAGCTATCATGGTGCACCACAAGTCTGTTTCTTGGGATGGATTGGGGGAGGGGGTTTTGGGGGGAGGAACCTGACAGCCAGACAGGTGTGACAGTTTGTTGTAGCAACTCGCCTGTCCGGAATGTTTATTTGCAAAATAAATCCAGTAGCAGCAGTTATCATTTGATGAAAAGAATTCATCAGAACTGTCACTTGAGGACTGGCGGTCAGAATCAGGAATTCTGCGCTGGCCAGACTGTATGCCTCCAGGAATGTATCGGCAGCCGCTTGTCTGGCAGGCAATCGCAGCTAGAACTAAATACATTTGCAATTGTTTGTGGCATGTTGACAATGAATTACCTCCCCTTTGAGACCGGTCAGTAACCCCAGGGTGTGGGGGCGGATTTTTTTTGTCTGAAAAATTCCAGCAGCAATGTTTTGAAGAAATAAAACAATTGATTAAATTTTACAGGGAGGTGAAATTAAATTTGGAATTGAAAGGTTCAGAAACAATTGTGGGGTCACATTCTTCAGTGTTGGAATTTGATTGGTGGGTAAGGTGGGAGTTAATGTTTGCTGTTATTCGGTTTCAAATGATCAATACAGATTCCTTTGGAATTTATCATAAATCAAGTGTTAAAAATAGCTTGGAGAATCAGGAATATCGTCGTCCAAATTAGACTGGTTATTTAAATTATTCAAAGAATACACTGCTGGTTTGGGATTTATCATTATAATTTACATGTTTAGGTGGTAAATTATATACAATAATTCACTCACTCAATATATTAAATCATTGACCTTAATAATTATGATTATAGGTTGTAGTACAGCTGTCTCATTTCTCATTTTGAATGTGACATACTGTGTCCTTTGTCTATGGTTTCTAATACTTAATAAGATAATACAAGATAATCTCATATTCCTGCCTCCTCCTAAGGACATCCAATAACATTTCCTCCCATCCCCATCTTGATTTCCAGCATTTTCAGCCCTAGCGACTAGATAACAGGATAGCGATGCACAAAGACTAGCGGGCTGAGGGGAGGAGAGTTCCTAATACTGGCAGGTCTCGGCTTGGCTCGATTCTCGCAGGCTTCTAGCCCCCACAGATCTTTCTGCGTGGTATTAGACCTGCAATCCCTTCCTTAGCTTGGGCCATGCTGAAAGGGAGGTGTTTGAATTGGGCTAATATATGCGGAGCAGATCGGAATTCGGTCAAAAGATGCAGGTCTGGTTCTGCCCATGGCCCCGGCTGGCTGACACTGCGCCACACGGCACATATTGGCAGGAACCAATCCGGACAAATTTATTTCGGGGTTGTCAGAGATTTTGGACTGAAACCAGATATGATTGAGGTCTTTAGTACAAGTTAGGCCAGTGAGCCCTTTTCCGTGTTTCATGTCGGGATCGTTTAGGTGTTTGAAGCGAGCCATCTGCTTTCGATGAATCTGGAAGCGACAATTGTCTGGGGATGTGGAAAAATTATCAATTTATATAATAATATAATCTGTGAGGCAGCTGACCAAACTGTAGATAACACGATGATGTTCGTAGCATGAAATGGTACAATTGTGATGATTGTAAACAGCTGTGTGATGTGTATATTATGAATCATTTGTTGTACAATTACCATGTATCAGTAGGTCTTGATGGAACACTTTTTTTTATATTCTCATGACATTTATAAAGGATTCTGCCGGTCCTTCGGGGTCCTCAGCAGACTGTTGAAAAATAAATATGTATAACATCCTGCACATGCCCCCCCATTCCCCCCCATTCCCCAATTCCCCACCACTGTAAAACTTGTAATGGCTAATAATGTCACCAGGTATTCGTTCAGTGATGCAAGTGTCTTTTATCATAGCTCATACAATGACGCCAGCTGTTGGGCAGTGGTGACCAACTCACAAAAATCATAAACAACTATATTGATATCTGACAAAAGTCATCTGTCGTTAATGTCTGGTACTTAGGACTGGTTGTATTTGTGGTTATGTAAAAATGTACAGCCCCTGTTTTTAATATCTTGTACTAATGGCTAATTGTGCTTGTGCAGAAATGTCAAGCTCCAATTTTTAATGTTTTGTAAATAGGTTGTGTAGAAATGTCCAACCCCTGTTTTTGATATCTGGATATCGTCGCAAATGGGTGAAAGACTTGCAGCGATGTTAAAGGCATAATATCACAGTTGATAGACCTGGATAATGGACAAACGAATTTCGATCTGAAACTAATTCCGCTTGATTTATCCACCCACAAGTTGTTATTTAGTGATGTACTTGATCCCCAACACTTGATAGTTACAAAAATAACTATTTTATATGAAATAGGGGAACGTTCTGCTATATATCTTATCTTTGAAGCATAAACTGAAATATGAACGATTTGCGAGAAAACGTTGCGTGTGCGTATTATATGTTTAAGTCGTACCACTGAGTTATGTC
>JAUTBZ010025674.1:0-19523 GCA_032361785.1 Lepetodrilus galriftensis
ATGACGTTTTATGAACACAATTCTGAGTTGAGCACAGAAACGTACTCAGAAAAGTTTCGTAATCTCGGGGCCTGGTACATTTATCCAGATATTTTTTTCCCCTCCAATGATTCGGAAAATTTTAGCCTTCAGCACGAGGCTACTTTTCCAAAGAGTTTTCGAACAGCTAATTATGATGTTCACTGTAGCCACAATTGATGGGATTGTTTTTTAACAAGTATTTTTGTTGTTATTTCACGCCACATCAGCTGTTGCATGGTGTATTCTTCAAAAGAGATACCAGAGTAAGACACGGTTATCTGGCACGTTTGTCGATGCTGATCAGCGTTATTCGTTTATTTTACCTTATTCTCGACCATGCCATTCTGTTTTCAACCTTGATTATAGCATCTGTATGCATAGTCTGTAGTTTAGCCTGAAATGCATTGATACCCCTATTTAGTAGATTATCTCAGTAAATACTTTTTAGAATGAAAAAAAAAATGAAAGAATTCTACTACCTAACAAAAGTTTTAATTTTTTTTTTCTTCTTTTTTTTTTCATTCATGAAATATTTACCGAGATAATCTATCAAATATGGGTATCGATGTATTTCATGGCAAACTATTATTACTGTTGTGCCGGCCAGCCTAGTCCAGTTAAACCTACCTGTGTATGTCCTTCGTTATAATCTCACTTCACTGTAGACTTTAGCTACCCGCTGCAAGTTGCAGTATTAATATATATAGTGTCAGATAGCTGTATTTATTAGTTTCCCCGAGTTCTAACATTGAGTTCCCATTTGTCCTTTATGTCATTTGTCACTGGCATGCTAGAATTCGTTCCAGATCGGAGAAATGTATTGTTGACATTTCAGTCTTGAGCGGTGTCTTGAGCAGTTTCATTTTAGCATGCTGTATTTCGTGACTGAATTGATAATGATTATTTTGATTACTGTGATTACTTAATGGAGTTTTGTCAGCATTTTTATATCACTATTTTATAATGAATCTGGAAATAATGATTATTTTGTTTTATTTGGATAATGCATGTACCTCATATACCAGTACTAATGCTTTCGTGGTTTCACATCAGTGTGCAAGTATATTCAAAGATATGTCAGTACTAATTTTTGTGGTTTGAAGTCCTAGTATTCAAATATATGAACAATATGTCAGTACTAATGTTTGTGGTTCAGTACTAGTATTTAAATTATATGAACGATATGTCAGTACTAATGTTTGTGGTTCAACACTAGTATTAAATGAATAAAAGATATGCCAGTAAGTCTACTGATCATGATTCAACATTAATATTCTATTTTCAATAAATAGATATTTTTCAGAATTGATGTTTGTAGTTCAGTACTAGTATTCAAATAGATACAATATACCTTAGTGCTAATACTAGTGTAAGTTATGTGTGTGTCAACACTAGTATTAAAATATTTAACAATTAGAATGTATTCACTTAGACTATCTTCAAACCATCTATTAAGATATACTAGTATGTAGTATGTTAGTATTAATATTTGGTGATTAAGGAGTACTGTAGCATTTAGTTAAATGCAACATATGACAGTATTAATGTGTGTAGTTCAACATAATTACTTAGACATCATCACAGTATTATCCTAAATTTACCAACACAAATATTTGTGATTCAATATTAGTATAAGACGTATAGAATATTTTCCAGTACTAATGCATGTGGTTTAAGACAAGTATTCAAATATATGCAAGACATGTCAATACTAATGTATGTGGTTCAAAGTCGTATCCAAATATATGCAAGATATTTTAATATTTTTACTAATATTTATCATTGAAAGCTAGTGTTAAGATTTTATTCAAGATATTTCAATATATTTACTAATATGTATCGTTCAAAACTTATTTGATTTCCTTTATATTATTAACATATCACTCGTCCTTTTCGAAAGTGAACCTTTCCAATATGTAGTACAGTGAATTGTTGCTTAACATTGCATTGGGAATGTTATACCCAAACACAATTACTTTGTTGAGCTGAATGAAAAAATTGTTTATTGACATTTTTCTAAATCTTTATGAACCAGTTTTGTTCATTGCTGGTAATGTGTCGATGTCACATGGGTTCATATACTGGTGGGGCATGTTATCTGGCTTGTCGTCTCTTGGTTAACCTCGTGTTTCTGTCTGCATAGATCTGTCAGCCATGACTTTGGATGGAGACAAAACGTCCCACGTGAAAACTCATCGCCGTCGCAGTAGTCAGGGAAGAATCGAACTGCCCGTGCTCAAACAGCTGCCCAAGTCTGTCACTCATGATATGAGGTAAATAATTAATTTTATTATTTAGAAACAAATTGATAGTGAATTATGGAATGATGACTGAATCTTGTCTTTGCTTTTAGAGTCTGGTGTACTGTTATAATTCCTTTTCATGTTAAAAAAACTAAATATTTAAACACAATCTTCATTTCAATCGCCTATGGGTGAGATATTCCCGCCGCGACGTTAAACATTAATTCAATCAATCATTTCATTTTTATTAACTATTTATGTGATGGCAAAATTAATTGCTCTTCAATGCAGAAATAAATTA
This sequence comes from Lepetodrilus galriftensis, assembly GCA_032361785.1. NCBI lineage: Eukaryota > Metazoa > Mollusca > Gastropoda > Lepetellida > Lepetodrilidae > Lepetodrilus > Lepetodrilus galriftensis. The sequence continues at coordinate 2,566 of JAUTBZ010025674.1, forward strand.
TAAATTAAATTAACCTTGTTTAGTTGAGACATTATCATATGAATTTATTAATAATTGAAATTGGTTTATAACATTAATATTGGGGGAAATATTTTAAATGGCATAAAAAAGAAAATTATGATGACTGCTCTGAAAAGATTAATTATATTTGCATGTTTTTGTGTGTGACAGACGTGTTCAGCAGATGACGGAGATCAAGACCCACGTGGGCTGTGCGCGGGCGTGGGTGAGGCTGGCCCTGGAGAAGAAGCTGTTGTCCACACATCTGAAGGAACTCCTGCAGGACTCCGACCTCCTCAGGTCAGTCGGTGCACACCAGTTATCTCCCCTTCCATGGGAAACGACATACCTAAAGATAGCCCTGGGGCTCCTTTTCTAGCTGTTCTGTCTGTACTTTCTGTCCGACGCATACTGTGCATGCGTTGGTCAGAAAGTACAGACAGAATAGCTAGAAAGGAGCAGCCCCCTTGTCTCCAACCGTGGCAATGGTGTAGTCTATGACTAAGGTAGGAGTTACGGTTACTTCTATAGTTGGCCGTTTAAGCTATGTGTATAGTCAACCATAGGATCCCTGTGTAACAGCGTGAACATTCTTTATTCTCCAGGAGTCTGTACAAGCGCTACGCCTTCCTGAGGTGTGAAGACGAGAGAGAGCAGTTCCTGTATCACCTCCTGTCTCTCAACGCAGTCGACTTCTTCTGTTACACAAACACATTCGCACAAACTGGTCAGTATTTGTAGATATTGCCGTTGGATACGATCACTGTTTCGTTTCTTGATATATCTGTTTAAAGCTTTGTGGTGTAGAATATATCAACAAACTCAACTCCTGCATAAATAAATATAAAATGTTTAAAAGGAATCGATGAATAAATGAATGAAAGGATAGATGGATGGATGAATATATATATAAATAAAAATAAATACATAAATGAATTATGTTCCAGTCGTTCCTTACCGAGTGCTTATTTATCCGAGCACCAAGTTTGCGTGCGGTACAACCAGCGCCGTGCCTTGGATCAGTATCGCCGGCAGACTGGGGGAGACAGGACTCATGGACATTCCTAAGGGCTGTCTGGAGTTCTCTGTTGAGGTGAGGTTTTGTTGTGCGTATTGTAGTCGGGTAGAATGTATGATTCTGGCAGGGACATTATGCAACAATTCATCGATTATCGTTAAAAAAATATAAAAGAAATATCTAGAAATTTATTGCAATGTTAATATCTGGTATTTCTCTACGTTCAGCACAAAAATATGGGTGTTCTGACAACGCTACGTATCGGGCACGACAACAGTGGCATCACGCCGCGCTGGCTGGTGGAAAACGTTCTAGTCAGGAACGAGATCTCAGGTCATACATACATGTAAGTCACATTCAGTGTCTCATCCTGTTTATCATAGCCAGCCTCCTTAACCATTAGCCTGAAAATGTTGACATTTTAAAATTTAATTTATTTTTAAAATGGGGTCCACGTTGGACTCCGCGTTGTATCCAAATCCGCGGTGCATCGAAGGGCGTTATATCGAGGGAGCACTGTACTCAGAATATGGATGTTATTCTAATTGATTCAGATATATTTATTCTATTGACCATCTTTTTAGCATCAATAATAGCACACCTATTAGAAAGTAATTATTTTATATAATTTCATAATAAAAAATAAAATACATGTACAGGTTCCACTGTGGTCGGTGGCTGGGTCGTGGTGTGGACGACGGCAGTATTGAGCGCCTCCTGGTGGCAGAACTGGTGCATCCGACATCGGAGATTGATGGTGAGCAATTGTCAGAAAGTTGTCAGATCTGTCGCATGGCATGTCGTAAAGTTTTGCCCATTTATTGACATTAACATTTTATTAATGTTTCATTACAAAATGTTTCACTCAATGTTTCAGACACAGTTCTATGTCTCACTCCACCTCGTAGCAGATCTCCGAGTTCACCCAGGAAAGGCTGCGAGCAGGGCAACCGTAAGATCCCTTCATATTACCACAGATAATTGAGACCTTGCATGTGACGTCAAGCAATACGTCACATAGCATTGTGGGTGGCAAGACGATGGGATTTTCTGCCGTTGCTCACGTCATCAGATTGGTGTCTGCCACCCAAACTGTTTTCCGCCACCTGACGATTGTTCCATGCAAGGCCTCAATACAGCATTGTGTAAAATAGCCACATAAAAAACCTAAATAGTTACTGTTGACATTTTAAAAATATTTACAAGGACATTTCACAATTTTGACAAACATCAGAAAACGTCAAATATAAAATGTTGGTGTTTTATGTGCTTACATTTTCGTAAAAGTTCCATATTATTACTTGTGATGATGGTGTATCTCATTGTATATGGGTTGTCTGTGTACAGGACTAGGTATCCCAGAGCTGCAGGAGAACCTGGGTCATGCTGTCAACAACCTGGTCAAGTACTTCTACAAGCCAGAGAAAGAGGTGAGTGCATAATGTAATATCTGTATACTGGGGACGATGATAACTCTATTTCTGTACTGTACTGGAAATCCCATTAGCAAATTTTATAGGAATTTGAATTTGTTTCTATCATTGACAACTTTAAAAAAAAATTGTATATTATTTTTTTCAATTTCTTCCAAGGTAAAAATTATTTTGTTTATGTATCTTTAATCTTCGGCCATTGTATTTATGATCGTCAATTGCCTGATAATGGAATCAAATTATATGAAGTTCTTTGTACAATGTGTGAAATATGCCCACTCTAACATGAAGCACAAATTCAATCGATCAACACGATGTACAATGAATCACCAATATAATCCCTTCAAATATCATGTCTTCATGAATGTTGTTCTTGTGATCCCGACCTCTGACCTCTGACCTCTGTGTACAGCGCGGTAACCTGACGTTCCTGCTGTGTGGCGACCGCGGTCTGGTTCAGTGCATGGAGCACATCTTCCAGTGCGGCTTCCGTTCGTCCAGACTCTTCAGGAACAAGATGTTCATCTGGGACCTCTTTGGTATGTTTATGAAACACAGGGAAATCTATATGTCCTCATTTCCTTTTCCAGCCACCCTCAAAATCACGACAGTATGGCCAAAACATGACGGGTGGTGGCGCAATGGTTGATCAGATTTCAGAGCCAAAGATACCGAGTTCAAACCCACTAAAAAAATCGTATCTCACTCAACAGTTATTACCTTGTTGCAGTGCAGTAACCATCCTTGATTCATCAGTACCAAAGGTTCTAAATGTTAAAAAGTAGGTTGTCCACAGTGCAATTTAACTTGCCCATGTACGTCGGGCATGTGTTAGTCCAGAGCCCTGTCGTTGCCTAATGCTGGGACATTTGTATATATAGTTATCTACCCAATATGCTTTTGCACATTGCTGTATTTCTCCACAGAGAAGATCAAGGTGCACTTTGAGTCGGCTCTAGCTGGCGGCGTGAGGAGACCCATACCGGAGGTGGCCAAGGCCGGCTTCTGGCTGTTCTGTAACCTGCTCAACAAGATCAACGCCGCCACCGAGACCATCGGCAAGGATGGCAAGTTCCAGATCTTCATCTGCGTCGGCATCAGGTTCGTACCACTGGCCGTTCTTCAGATTGACGTTCTTCAGATTGACCGAATCAATTTTCAGATTGACAATGTAGCCAATGTTTTGAGGTGGCAAATTAATTTCTTTGATGCTTTGAATACAATCGATTTAATCTGGTACTTTTAATTAATGTGGATAGTAATTGAGCAGTGCTGTTTTGTATTGGGCGTTTTCTTTGTATTATTGAGGTATTTTAAATTTAAAAATTTTAATTTAAAATTTATTTTTATATTTTAAATTTAAAATATTTTAATTTATTTTTTTTCTCTCGGAAAGTTCATAACATTTTCGTGTTGCACATGTAATATCATTGAAGTATCCAGATTTTACAAATAGTTTTATAGTCTTGCAAAGTTCTTGACATTTTCGTACTTTCTTTCTCTCCAGGGATCACTGCTTACATCGATGGCTTCCCCTGATGGCAGGGACAACCATAGTGGCGCAGATGTACGGAGAAAACTCCTTCATGCGCGACTCCAGTCTCATTAACTTTCTGGTCCACATCTTGGACACACTCAGCGAATTCCCCATTGTGTTGGAAGCATCGTTACTTCGAGGTCTGGAAATATGAGACGTCTAACGAATCTGAAAAGACTATTTTATTAACGGATTCGTGGAATGTTTTTTCTCATGAAATGTTCAATTGCGATTGTCCGACTTGAGAAGCAAAGTCGGCCACGATGAACTGTGATATGTAAAACGACTTTCGTGTCGAGAGACGAAAAATAAGGGGAGATAACTAAGGTGAAGGGAGATAACTCAGAAGTGGAAATGTTTCGAAAGCAATCAGTTTTTGACGGGATATGGGAGGTAATTAAGAAGAAGACTGTGATATAATATTCTAACCTGAGTGGCATAGTCACTCGGGTGTATATTTTGTATTTGTGGCTATTATTTCATCTCGTAGAATTCATCAGTCACTGATGAGTCAACACTGACATTGTCTGGGGATATTTATTTGAGGTCAAATTTGAAACGAGGAATTTAGTCTGTGTAATGTTATTATTGATCATTGTGCCAAATTATAGAATCTTTACTATCCTATTTATTTTGTGTCTCGTGCAATTTGACCATTTGGGGAGAAAGGGTTTTCGGGGTAATATGCCATACCACCATTTTACACTGACATGTTATATATGTCTCAAAGTGATGGTCACAATATTTATGACGGGATGGGAAAATATGTTGTTAAATTCTTCATTATTCAAGAGTCTATAATATTATTGTCACTAAGCAATTTGTATTGCCCCTAAAGAAAATATATCTGATTACTTAAAATTTGTTATTCACAGAATTTATATCTCGATTTCTGCTCAAATCTGTGATTGTTCGTATCTATGTTTAATTCTTCTACTGCAATGGTTAGCCAGCTGTTCTATTAACTAGAAGTGCCTTTTAATTGCTGATAACAGATTAAGATTGGATTAACCATGGTTAATATCAGCGACATGTGGCCTATAGAAAATTGTGCACGTTATGAGATTGCATATGATCTCACAATGGTTACTCATGTATGATTTATGTTCTAAAGATTTTTTGATTGGTTTTTTTTTCTCTAAATATTTTATATAATTTCCGTATGATTATTCAGTGGTCACAAAAGGGTCGTAACTGTAGTATAAATCAAGAAACATGTTATTTCCTAATACACTAAAATCATGGCTTGGACTGCATTACGACCATTTTGTGATACGCAGGCCTGGTCTGACAGACTATGAATGCTGCTAAAGATTAGATAAATAAAATGTAACCATATTACCGGTGGAATGTATGGTGGCAGATTTTCAAGGTTCGAAAAAAGGATGTATCTTTTTTAATGGATAGATCGTTGCACACTGCAGGTTTATATATGTTCTAAAGATGGGGTTGGTATGTCACCATGGTTACTGGGACTCTGTGTGGTCTGGCAGATTACATACTGTTGCCATGGTTACAACCTGCAGTTACCATGGAAACCAGAGGCACTGTTGTCATGGATACAATAGACATGATATTTAACGCAATGTATTCAGATGTCCTTTCAGTTAGGATTTGATTGATCTCCGACACATCTGACGAGCTGTCATGTACTTTATGTATCATATGTTGATAGCCATCGACTATCATAATGTTGTATAGTTTCCATGAAATCTTTTAGAGAATTGTGATCCACGCACTTATTTATATACATACATCCATCGACATTTTATAGATTTTAATAACCGACTTTCCTTTCACTTATTTGTTAACGGGAAACCAATAAAAAAGTTATCCTTTTTCCAACCCCCCACTCCACCCTACAGCCACCACAAACCACCCCCTTCCCCCTCCCATCACAAAGTCTTCTTGTAACTGCAATAATTTAATTTAATTTTCATATACACCAGTCTACCATGACGTTTCATCACATTATATATATAACGTGTATGATATTGTTATTGTTAATTTGTTGCAAATAGTGCATTAGTATTAGTGCTGAACCATTTAGTTCATGAATAGTTTCTGAGAGTTAAGTTTGAGAGGATGAATCGAGGGCAACAAAAACATACATTGAACACCTTTGCTCAATATTGTCGAGAACAGAGCCAATCTTATTACTACGTGTTTTCTTATCTTTCGCACAGGGCATTCTGCTCACAACACATAGGGCCCCACGTGTGAGCACGCGGTATGATCTTGCCATCTTTCATGATAAAACAGTAGTTACTAGCAAGGAATCAAAAACACTTTTATATTCTTGTTACCTTCTTATATTTGTAAACTGTTGGAGGTCTTGCAAATTGTTGGTTATATAAAAACATTTATTTTTAGATCGAAATATCTATCCTAAGTATTCATTTTCCATATCAATATTTTTAATTATTAATCTTTTTTTTTTCTCTCTAAATTAAATTTCCACCCACCTCATATTTATTAGTATCTCATCATCCAAAGGGACAAGACATAATTTTATTCTTTTAAATAACTTTTTATTAATACTCTTCCCACCTTGATAAACCTAGTCTACCACAATTAGTTCCGTTATGTTGAGCATACTGAATATATAGGACTATTAGTTTGGCATGAAATACATTGACATCTCTAATGGTAGATTATCTCGGTAAATACTTTATATTATGGTAGTACAAAATACAAATTAGGTACAGTAGACCTCGCATATAATGGACTCATTGGGACCGGCTATTTCTGTCCGTTATATGCCGCAATTAGCGTTAGACGGGACCTGGAACTTCAGATTCAGTCCGTTATATGCGATTCTCCAGTTTATCCGAGGCCAGTCTATGCGAGGTCTACTGTAGTACAAAATAAAAAATTGAAGTAAAGTAAATTCATATACTAGTAAAGTCTATGCCGATATTATTTACTAAATTGGGGTGTCAATGCATTTCATGCCAAACTATAGAGCAGCATTATCATCTTCAATACATTGTGTGCGTAACCATGCTATGTCAATGATGCACTGTTAGCCTGTACTACGCTTTGTTAGAACCATCCTGGGTGACTGCTGTGACTACCGTATGTGTGTGTGTATTGACTCGGGACAAGATATCGAGTTCAGATTTTCAAGATGCGAGATTGGTTCGCAGATTGTCGGTTCGAGAGATTGGGTAAGGAGATTGTTGGTGTGAGAGACTGAGTATGAAAGTTGTTCTGGCAGTATACTTGTGTGTCAATACTGTCGCCATTTGTTGAATAAATTATGTTGAAATTCAAATGCTGTGTTTTGGTCGTTTTTGTTGTGCGGTAGAAACCTCATCTATTTTCTTGTAGTGGAGAATGCTACCACATGTAGAGAAATATATAGGATGCAATGTATATCTTCTACTAGATCCAGAATTTTAATGTGAGGTTAAAATGTGTAACGAGCAGTCACTACAATCTCCAGAATATTGCAAACATTGAAAAATCATTCAATTTTCATTTACATAAAAACACAAAAAGATGTGGATGTATAAATCATTTATATTCTCACACAACATTCACAGTGGAAATTGAGCATGTGGCTATAAAAGTAATACATTTTAACGGTGACCATGATACATACATACAACGCATGTTGTATAAAAGTACAAAAACACGTAAGCCACATGAGGTAACAAAATGAGTACATATACAAGCGAGATGAATACTTCAATGTTTTGGCACATGTGTAATGTTGTATTATGACTAATGTTGCCGTATAACCGGAATCGCAGAGTAGAAACAAACATAGCCTCTGTTCCACAGAACGATTGAAGCGCTACGAGAGTGGTAATTCCCATGTTAATGAATACGAGTTAACACTCATAGCGCTACAATTATTCTTTTGAACAGGTCCCTATACTGGACTACAAATTGACAAATACTACGATCATCCAGCTGTTACGTATTATAAAGTAAATGCATTATAAAGTATTGCATCTGTTAAAAGTACTGAATACTCTAGTATCTGATTTAGGTGACATAAATACTGCAGTATTTTTATATGAAAATAAATCAAAATCGGAAGTGAATATGAACACTGATGTATGAAAATTGCATGTAAAATACACAATAACAACAAAGACGACATTGGGTAAAGAACACAAATATTTCAAATAATAAACATATACACCGCTAGATATTATTGCACGATTCACTGTGTAAAGGTAATTAATATAGACCTTGGTTATTCCAAATATGAATATTAAAGATTCAATTTCTGCATGAATGTAATTTAGCCTAAAATACTAAATTTTGCAGTAAAAGAAAAGGATTTCACGACAATATGAAAAAAAAAAAAATCTCTTCAAAGTGAGCTAAAAGAAAAGGTAATGCGGATGACTTGAAGATGTAAACTCGAAAGTTACAAGAAACATTGCAGTATTATTGTCTATTTCAAATGCTTTGTATATACACCAATAAATGTGGCTGCAAATTATACATTAAATAAAACCATTTGCAATAATTAAAAAAATATCTGCTAAGCCAGAATTAATATAAATGGTATATAACTATAAAGTTTTATATGACAGTAATACACATTCATTGTATGCACATTTTATGGCATGATTAAGGCATGAGTATTATAAATTGTCTCAAAAATTGATACCTAATGACAATATTATATAATACTATCCAATCCTGAATACACAATATCCAAGTTTTTATATGCAAAGTCATCTCAGAGTTATCTCCCTTTTCATCGTACAACCATTACCGAAGTTGACTACATACAAACATTTCCCGCGATTTCAGAACCTGGAACTCTTCTGTGCTGTGAAACACTGTTAACCCTCTCCCTGCTGAATAAAATCAAAGTGTTATAATTTCTACATGTGATCAGGCAACTTACGTCACCTTCAGCAGGGACAGGGTTAAGCATACATTTCCTCTTCCTGGTTCCTACTAGAGTTCTGTGTTTATGAGTTGTCTAAAAGCATTTCCCTTGATTTAAGACTACGATACTGGAACTCTCCTGCACTGTAAAACACTATTATGCATACGCTTCCTGTTCCTACAAGAGTTCGTCCTCCTCTACTCGGTCCAGCTCTGGACATTTGTCTATGGCGATGCAGCGTCCGAGATGGAGGACTTTGTCTGCAGAACACTGGCAGCTGGCGACGCACGGCTTGTAGCAGTTCTCTGCGATGTTGCCGAGTGGCGTGTCCTTGTTCTCGCACGTCCGCGGACAGACGGGACCGCAGTCGTCGAACATCAGTCCAGTCCCAGGCTCGCACTCGAAGGCTGAAATGGAAACATTCATGGTCACTATTTATTTATATTTCGGTGTTTTCTTTAAAAATTAACGCTCTCCATATTGGAGGCAATCAGAGGTGTCCTAAAGAGCAGTGGCTGTGCCTAATCCAGCAGGGAGAGGGTTAATAATAGGAGGTTTAGTCAATTAATGTGACATCATATGTTAAACATTGTTCACTTCCACATGAAAAAAACATTGTTTGTAAATATTAACAAACTAATAAGATCCCATGTATTGATTTATTTTCACGGTGAAATCATCACTTCTTTGTTTTATATACAAATGGAGAAAATCTCTTCAGAGTCTCGTAAATACTTACCACATAGACTGTTTGACCTCCATTGAACTTTGACCTTTGCCTTGGCACACTCATGGGCATATGACGCTAGGATGTCACACAGGCAGTTAGGGTTGTCTGCACATGCACACATGTCATACACACACGATGCGAAGAATGGCTCAGGGGAGACAACCTTGTGGCACCTCGAGAACACCTTATTCTGAAATTAATGGAATTTGTAAGTTATGAGAAATCATGCTTCCTTATACCTCATTTTTTTCCCATAAATTTGCATTACTTTTCTGTAACACTACTTTATAAAAGCTATTTAACAATAATGGAAACAATAATGGAAACAAATATAAAATTGTACTAAATATCTGAATATGAAATTGTAATTCATCTATAATGTTCTTGATATTTGTGGGTTCTCAACCTATCATAACTCAGATTAGCACAATATCATCAAACTATTGAAGGGAAAATCCAACTAGCATTACCTCTCTTCAACTGTCCAAGAAATGGTAACTTACTGTGATGATGGAGCATTTGGAAGCAGCCATTTTCCTGACGCGATATCCAGCCTCCATGCAGGGATCGACGTCATCGATGTCTGCACATTCAGCATCCAACTGTTTCTTGGCCTATACCACACAAGTCATTGGTTAATTTACAAATACAGCGCTCCCTCAATATAACGCCCTTCGATGCACCGCAGATTCGGATACAACGCGGGGTCCAACATGGACCCCATTTAAAAAAATATATATTTTAAAAAATCTTCTTTTTTTCCCCCTCCAATTATATTTGTTGATATAACGTGGGTATTATAATGCGGGTGGCATGTCATGGACCCCCAACTTCAGCGTTATATCGAGGGAGCATTGTATACCAACTAATACTGATAGCAAATTTATAACCCATACTGATATGACATCCTGTAAAAATTACTTTGCAAATGAATAAATTAAGTTCCTTGTTTCATTAAAATTGTACTTTTAGCTAAACAAACATGTCTTTCCTTACTTGTAATATATACAAACTGACTAATAATATTCATAGCATATTCACAATAATCATAGAAATGGAACCCTGTAGACTAATAATAGCTTTGAAAACTGTTTCAACAGCTTGTCAGTTTATGGCAGGAGGAAACTCACAGCTGTAGCGCTGAATGTTGCAGTAAACCTGCGAGCACCAGCTGGTACTGACAGACCAATGATGATAACTACATTTACACAGTACAGACTTCTTCTTACTCAGAACATAGGTTGTATTTGCTCAGCAATCTCACCTTCCAGCTGTTGCCAAACACTGCCGGGGAGTTTGTGATCTGACCAAACTTCGTTCGCAGATCGTCGTGAGGGAAGCCATTGAAGTTTCCGCATAATCCGCACAGCTTCCTTTTGTAGTTTCCTGTGACACTGAGCTCGGCGTAGCTGTCACCATTCCACAGGAGCTGTGTGCAGAGAAATTATGTTTAATATATTTTATTTTATGTTCGAATCTGGGTTTAGAACAGCTTTCAAGATTATTTTGTCCTACTATTGCGCTACCACCCGTCATATTCATACTAAAGTGTTGGAATACAAATCCAAAAGTTTAAGTTCAATTCCCTTCCAAAAGCTACAGACCGTATTCTCAACCTGGAACTCTTATGCCTACACTTCTTCTCTGGCTTCCTATGATTGATGCTCTCTATGAATGGCTACGTAAGTCCTAATAAATAAATATACTGTTCGTGGATTAGTATTGTTTTTCTGGTAGTTTTAAGTGTTTAAACAGATTTATTTGCCCAAAATGTCATGGGATTAAGTAAAAGCAATACAGCTTATGACACCCTCTCCCTGCAGATGTTCACCTACGGCTATATTCCTACTAACCTTGAGTCCTATATCTGTGTTCAGGAGAACGGTGTTCCCAGACATCTCGATCTGCACACGTGACCCATACAGGAACGGAAGTTCCACAACACGCCCATTTACCTGTCATGAACACGCTGTCATAATTAATATTATTTTTTAAAGATTGTATTAATATAACAGAAATATTTTTCGAAAACAACTAATTATCATGAAAAAACTTGCATTGAACACTGAAGAAAAATTCCCGCAAACATATCTTCAAATTCTATGGATTCTCAATGCTGGGTTAAGAAAATATACCATCAGCTTGAGAAAAACATTTGCACATTTTCCTGCATTCTCTCACCCAGAAATCACATTTACTACATTATTCTATCTAGAAAGTATAGTGACCATGCATCATGCAAATACCTCTAAAATAAAGTCTTATCAGAGTTACCTACCCTGACCACGTGGTTCTGCAGGATGTCGATGACGATCTCGCCCAGAGTGACTGTGAAGTTCTGCGCCCAGGAAACGTCGCCAGGGAAACTGCGATCGTCATGTTGTACCTCCACACTGGAGAGTGGAAACATCCATGTCATTTATTTTAAATTTTTGTTATTTATACTTTTATTCATAAAATGTTTATTTTTTATTTATTTTTAATTATTTACTCCTTTTCAAAATTAGCAAATGCGATAGTTACCTGAAGCAATATTTACCTGAAATTGCTGTTTTCGCAATCGGATGCCATGATGTATCGGCAGACTCCTTGGAAGTGCAAAGTGGTTCCATCAAAGGTCCGATAATGTGGATCACCGTATACAATACATGTTCCTGGTTCTGTGAAAAGAGAGAGAATACGGTATTAACATCCAAAACTATCTATAAAATATACACAGCATATCTATAATTTAATATATATGCAGCATATTTCTATAATGACATCATTTGTATTTAATAAGTTATCATTTAAAAAAGTATATAAATCCAATTTCATGTATGATTAATAATTCTAATTAAGATATGGCTATTTATTTATAATTAATTTATTAAGCAGACACTTATGTACCAGGCCTGCGTTTTTCGAAAGGTTTCATACCGGTATTCTGATCCTAAATCGAGGTTTATGTAAAAGTACAATGTAGGCCGTGACCCCGAGATTACGAAACATTTTTAATAATTTTCATGCTTGAGCTCAAATTTTATATGGGAATTTATGTACGAAACTTTGAGCTGAAAATGAAAAATCATAATAAAAAATATTTTCATAATCTCGGGGCCTGATTAGCAAACGTGAAAAATGGGTGTGATATTTTACTGACGTTTCAGACAGACAGGACAGCAGTTGCCGGGGGCGACGGCGGGGACCTGGTCGGGCGTACACTCCAGCGGCGGACATCTTTTAATGGCACACTTGACGTGGCCGGCCAGACACTTACAGCGAGTACACTCATCCAGTGGCCATTCTTCTCCAGGCTGGAGGGAGAGAAAATATAACTTTAGTAGTCTAGCTAGCAAAAGGATCTTTCAATTGGATAGTTAGTTATACAAATCTACCAAAATGATCAGGATTTCTTGAAACAAAATAAGTCTCATAAATGGCATGTCTGAGTTTATACTGAAATCAGTAATTTGCTTTCTCGAGAAAGGAAAAACAATTGTTAACTGAAAACTGTGACTCAGGAAACAATCTGAGTAATAAACAGAGTTTTAACATTTTTTTCGAGAAATCCAAGCCAGGGTCACAATAGCACTCTAGTAAGTGCCTGATCGCCACATATAAAAGACCACTACCAGTTAAACAGTTGGTTCATCAGTACCAGCAAATGTTTGCAGGTTTACTGTAGGCATTGTAGGCATTACAGGGTTCTTCCTACTTTACCCTCAAGCCATGATATACGTGAATCAATTTTGAAAGCGGGCGTAAACCCAAACTCAAACTAAAGTAAAATGTCCACGTACCTGGTACGTGGTGTCGTAGTACTGGCAAGTAGCGTCCTGCACGGCGTGGCACATATCGCAGCACCCGTCGGGCGTGGGCATGAGCTGCTCCGCGGCACTGCACTGGAGCGCGGGACATTCCCTGATGCTGCACTTAACCTCGGCTTCGCGACACTGACACGTGACGCACGGGTTGTCAGCCGCGGTCCAGACGTCGCCTTCCTTGTAGTACTTGGCCTCTGTGCCGTCGTAGCATGCTGTGTTGGAGATAAAACAACGCTATTGCTCTAGTACCCATATTAATTCAAACAGGCAGTGATATGTTCAAATTATAATAGTTGCTGAATTACAAGTTCAATACTCTACAAACTGAGCTGAATGGGTAAAACTGTTGGCTGAGACCAATAGGAGCATCTTATACCACACACATCTACATTAATATAATCAGAAATTTAAAGTGGTAAAACAGTTAACGTCGGAGGTCAGAGAGATTGTAACTACTCACGTGGACATTTGGGGCAGCACTTGCCCTTGGTGAAGATCTGGACAGTCGGCGGGCAACTGAGAGGCTTACACTGGTCCCTCATACACACCCAGTTGAAGTCCTCCTGTGGATGTAGGAAGATCAGTATTACACGAAAGGAACGACTCGCACACATCTCGCACAAGCAAGATGGTCGCAAAGAGTTGCCTTAGATATGGTGTACTTTATTTTTCTGTGCAGTCTGCACCACCTCGCTAGCGAGTACAGTCGGCGCACTGTCCGAGAACTGTGTAACACGTTCCTTTGACAAAAGTGTCTGTCCGGCATACTAAGACAGTGTACTGCGCTCAAAGGAACGCGGCCTTAGATAGAACAAACAGGAAGACTTCCAGATGGATCATAGCTAACCAAACACACCCACCACATATATACAACACACTCACCTTGCATTCGCAGTAGAAGCACGGTTCTTTAGGGCGTGGCCACGTGCGTCGTCCAATGTCATTCAGCGTGCAGGTCGTACCGACTTCATGAAAGAATCAAAAGATTTAATTTTCAAAGAACATTATTTATAGCTCAAGGGATGATTTCATAAGGTTCTCATATTACCAGTATCTAACAGACAATGGCATTCTTGTATCTGACTGATCATTATGAGACTTGGCAAACTTGCAGCAATATTATAAAGTCACGTTCAGAAAATTGCTATTGATTTCAACATATTTTATTGTCACAAATTCAATGGGATCAGACAAATATGAACCACTTATCTAAGTCCTCTCTTTAGATTACTATAGTTTCTTAGTGGAAATAAATATAAGTTAAATAATTATAATAAATAAACAAACATCTATTACATCGTTATTTAATTTTCTGTAACAGCAGGTTTCAAACTTGGGATACATGTATATTATCCCTATCCAAGTGGAGATAACTCACATCCAGAACACGAGGCACAGCATTCTCCGGGCGCCGGGTCTACGAGTTGTTCAGGCGGGCAGTTAGCAACACTCGGACATGCCTCGTGTACACACTTCAAGTGACCATCCTTTCAAAGAAAATATTACACCTATAAATAATTATTTTCAAAGATGTGGAAAAAATTAATTTGAATACAAAAATTAATTTGAATACAAAAATTAATTTGAATACAAAAATTAATTTGAATACAAAAATTAATTTGAATACAAAACTATGGTCTGGGAGTATAGCCATTAAACATATGTAGATCCAAGTTCAATTAATATATATTTATGGATGATGATAATTGACAACACAATTATGACAAATGATGTAAAATGACTGATATCAGATATATAGTGAATGTCTCGTCACAGTAGTATTTGTGATTATCAGTTAAGCTAACAATCGTAATCTCACCGCACACGTGCAGTAGTCACAAGGATCTCCATTGGGTGTGAATACATCCCCGTCTTTGTAGCGGCGACCTTCAAAGTTACAGGCTGGAACGGAAAAATTGTAGTATTCACATGACGATTTTAGTACCGTATATGGTTGGTACCAAAGTAAAGGACCCATAACGAATTGTAGTTGTATGTGACTTGGTCAGAGAGGTTACTTCTTTGGTTAAGCTGGTAGAGTATAGGGGCCTGCTCCTTTCTAGCTGTACTGTTTGTACTTTCTGGTCGACGCATGCGCAGTTACAATGTGCAGTGTTAATCCTTGGTAAGTGCACATGCGTCGGACAGAAAGTACAGTCAGTACAGCTAGAAAGGAGCAGCCCCCTGGACACATCCAGATGACCCTACGTTCGAATACCAGGACCATAGTCTTGTTACACAATGATAACTGAAGGAAAAATGGACATAAGATATAAAACACTTTCAAATACATGTATTTTAATGCTGGGGTCAGCTGAAGCCATACAGTAGGGCTGCTTGATTACTCTGCTGGCGTACGCCGCTTTGTGCGCGCATAAATAAGGGCGTTTTAGATTTTGTTGTCGGAGTAGTGGTACTCACTGGGACAGACAGGACAGCACTGTCCCGGTACCTGGACGGGGTCGTCACACGGCACGTAGCAGTCCACCTCCATACACGTGATCAGACCGCCACTGCACGTACACGAGATGCAGGGATTTTCTGGCAGGATCCACATTCCACCCGTCTCGTACTGGACTCCACGGAACTCACAACCTGCCACACGAACATCAGAAAAAACGACTATCAGTATAATTAAATCCATAATGATGTTGTAATTTTAGTTTACAGCATGGAACAGACACAATCAGAAACAGTAATGAATGGTATAATTAAAATATTACATAATATGGTTCGTTGTTTTAGTGGTATGCAGGATGCATGAATCTTCAGAGTTACTCACCTTTGCACTGCTCGCAGCACTGTCCTTCTGGCTTCTCCTTCATGAGACACGTGAGAGTAGGACACGTCTTGTCCTCACATAGGACATTGCCATCCTGTAACATAATGACATTTGAGAAATAAAAATAAATTAAAAACATCAAATTACGTAGAAAGGAAATGTTACGAAAAATAGTACTCTAGCTTGAAGCTACAATAATTTAATAATTCGATCCTGAAAATTGGTTATCAGCGTGATACAAACTGAAATTTCTCTTATACCGTGACATCTAAGGAATCTTAAATAACTTACTGTAGAAAGTTACCCACTACTGTAAAATGTTACCTACTCTATTGTAGAATAGTACTCATCCTACTGTAGAATGTTACCCACTGTATTGTAGAATGTTACCCACCCTGCAGGAGCAGCTTCTACAGGCATCAGGCTGGAAGGCCTGTCTGTTATTGTACAGCTGGTTCTCAAAGAAGCAGTCGGTACACAGGGGGCAGCACAGGTCTTGTCGCGGATGGTTGCACTTCACGATACACGTTTCACGTGCACACTTCACGCGACCCATCTGATGAAACAAAACACAAAATTGAAATTGAAATCACTGGTAGAAAAACATCGTTGAGAGAACATATTATATCATATAGCGCTCTCTTTTCAGTGTATTAGCTATCAGTGAAGAGAGCATTGTGGTCTCTTAGTGGAAAAGAGAGCTTTGTGAAAGGATATACTGTAAATCATAAAATTTTAACAAGCATAAAACTTTAACGAATTTAACGAGTTGCTCTTAGACGTTAAAATTT
>JAUTBZ010025785.1:8589-19521 GCA_032361785.1 Lepetodrilus galriftensis
CGACCCTTCTGTTGAACGTGTCCCTAAATAACACGACCTACGACCTTACTGAGTGAGTGAGTGAATATGGAGTTTAACGTCACTGCCGGAATCTTTCACCCATTTGCGACGATACTACCTTCCTAACAGCATATCAGAATCAGTCAACGATCAATATCAATAACCTTATAACTAAAATATTCTTTAATCCTATGTCATTAATCTTATGCTTATGCTTAGTTCTTCCTGCTGGACAGGGTTAACTGTAGTGTCCAGAGTTGGGGCTGGTACTCACCCTGTATTGGCCCTCTGCGGTGGGAGTGTAGCAGCAGGAATAGGTCAGGTTCTTGTCGTTGTTGAAAATCACTTCACACTGAAATGACAATCAAATCTAATAAATCAACATTATTCTTGACGATAGATACCCCAACCATATTCAATTAACCTCTTCCTGCTGGATTAAGCACAGACACTGCTCTTTAGGGCATATCTGGTTAATTTCAGCATGGAGAGGGTTAAGAGACATTTAATCGATTCCCAAACTTTTACATTGCCAAAATAAAAGGCACAAAAGAGCAACTCACAGGTTCCTGCTTTCCCTTGGGGTTGAGGATGATGACGACGACGTCTCCCTTGCCTGCGCTGAAGGTGTCGATGGTGAACCTGGCCGGGGCACCCACGTGGTTGCCCTTGGGCTCCACCCCGGGACCGAAGGCGCGGACCCTGTTGGGGTTGACGCGGGGCCTGGTGGGGGCGCCGGGCTTCAGCTTGGACTTGGGGAACTGAGACAGGTACGTCATCATACTCATCTCGTCCACCTTGGGGTTGGTCAGCTCCTGAGGCCTCATCAGCTGTAGACAAAACAATGCAATGTGAAGGGTTAAGGACGAGTGTTGGAATGGCGAAGGTTTACAAAGGTGATTTCAATTACTTTTTTGTTGTTGCAGTATACTGTCAGTTGATGATTTTAGAAGATTTTAATTTTTTTTATTTGTTGGTGTTAAATTTGTTTGCGTGATTTTCTTTGATATTTATTTGGTTGTCTTTTTCTTTCTTGGTTGACTTTTTCTTTCTTTTCTTATCGGTTTTTCTTTTCCTGTCAATGTTTCTCTCTTTCATTTTTTGTGTGTTCAAATTTGAGTTTAATACACAGTAAAAAATATCGAAATTTCGTTTACGGATTCTCACAGGTTCTTAGCAGGACACTTTCACAGGAGACCAAAAATAAATATTGTTTTAACAAAAAAAGCATAATAAAAACATCTTAGAGCTTTCAGACACCCCATCGACCTAGCTGGGAGTTCTGTACAGGAAGCCTCCTAGATACACAGATGTCCTACCAGGGTTCTGGAGGGATCCACTATGGAGGGAACATACCTGAGGAACATCTAGCCACTGTTCAGCGGCATCCATGGCCTCCTTGGCATTGTCCTTGGCCTTCTTGGGGTCCCAGGTGTCCCAGTCTGGGCACAATCCTGGAAGACAGACATAGACAGTACAGGAAACAAACACAGACAGTACAGGAAACAAACACAGACAGTACAGGAACAAAAACACACAGTACAGGAACAAAAACACAGTACAGGAACTGTTCTGACATCAAAGATGTACAAACACAGACAGTACAAAAAACTGTTCTGCCAATACTTTACCAGATACATATAATATTGAAGGCAACCTAATGCCATCTGCCATCATTTCAGATAATAAATATGTTTTAAATTTTGAATTGGGGTTTACAGCTGCCTTCAGGATTCTTTCACTTGTATATATCACGTCTTGTCAGTTTAGGGCAGGAGGAAACCTGCTACATCAGTAACACTGAATGTTGCAGTAAACCTGCAAGCACCAGCTGGTACTGACAAGACAAATGATGATAACTGCATTTCCATTCTACAGACAGAAAGGTAACCTTCGCAAACATTGATGCCGGACTCCCAGGACGGGATTTGAATCCAGGTCCTTTGTCCTTTGGCCCCGAAGTCCAAATGTTCTACCATTGCACTACAGCCCACCCCTTGGTTGATAAGATGCTAGAGGATGGTACATACCCGGTCCGCAAGCATCAACGAGAGCGCCAATGGCCTTGCCATCGTTCCAGTCGGTGGTGAAGTTCTTGATGGGCAGATCTGGCACCTTGGTCTGGACCCACTTGAGCAGCCGCTGCTTGGGGGTGGGGCCGCCCTCCGAGGGGGTGGGTTCCTCCCCCTCCCACATGGGCATGGAGATGGAGTAGTGCAGAATGAGCGTCCATATCAGACCTAGGATCAGCTTCAGCTTCTTGTCCACGATGTCCGAGCTGTCTGCAACGCAAAGAAGAGCAACGTAAGGTTGTGGCATGTGTACAGTGCATACAGTATGGATCAGTTTTCGCAAAATACATAGGTTCATCGGTCTCATATATAGGTTCATCTGTCCTAGACTAACAGACTCACTGAAGAACCGGGGTGTCCTTTCACAAATCTCTCTCATCCACTAAGAAACCATAGCGTTCTCTTTGCCGACGGCTAATACACTGCAGAGAGCACTGTGGTCTCTTGGCAGATAGAGAGTTTTGTGACAGGATGTATACACTGAAGTTTTTTGTTATATCTTGTCCTTTGGGTCGGGGGCTTTCCCGACCAGAATAATGACTATTACACGAGTTTTGGTGAATGACAAGGAGCTTTCAAAGCTGTGTGTCCTTCTTGAAACATTCTTACGATCATACGACAATCTTAACCATTCTTATGGCTACGAACTGTTCTTAGGCTAAGAAGTTTGTAAGAAAGTTTCGAGAATAGAGCATCAGTTATTTTTTAGATGTTTCACAAAAGGTCACATCAGTGGTGTGGGCATAAATAAATGTCATGTTTATATAATGTCCTGCTATAGGAAAAGCATACTAGTGCATGTACTGGATTATAGTACGACCATTTCATGAAACGCAGACATGGTTAACTAAAATTAATTAAATAAAATATTTTTGTCAAACATCAAATATAAAAATTACCATTGTGACAACAAATACAAATTCACTCACTCACTCACTCACACTCATTCAAATATAAAACTGGTGTACTATTTCTCAAACACATGTAATGACACACACCATAACCGTTAGGTGCATTACATCTGCTATCATATCTATACAGCTGCACAATACCATGTTATGACACTGTGTATACAAGTCGGTATACCTGGACTAATCATGTAGGTATGAATACCATGCATTTGTTGCACTCCGCTAACCTATATGTGTGTTTATACTTGGCTAAATACGCTATTGATGATGGACATTATCAGCTTTCAACACATCCACTGATTCCTGGCCAATTAGTTTATGCATGCACTAAGCATACAACTAACCACTAACTGCTAATATACAAATACAAGGAGCTTTGAAAGCTGTGTGTCCTTCCCATTGCATATACCACAGTTTCAGATGCACTTCAATTATTAATTACATAAAACCAAACAAACTTAATGATAAACAATCCCATGATATTCTTAAACCCAAACTTATGTGGTTAATTCTTGAAAATGTGCTCATAATGTTACGTTATTACCCCAGTCGACGGATTAGTATGTCTTGATATTCTCTCTCAACTTCCTGGGGAGTATACAACCCAAGCTGCCAACTTTTGTATGCTTTATTATTGAACTAATATTACTTAAAGCAAAAATAGTTCTAAAATAATAATTGAAAAATGAATAATAAATTATATAACGAATATAAAAATTATTAATTGCTCGTCAGGCCAATATGGCCAATCAATAACATAGACCACTGGCACTTCAGTAGACAAGGTCCAAACTCGATGTCTAGACAATAATTAAAATAATTGATCACGTATTGAAACTTCCCAGAACGTGAGCACCACTGTAATATTTTACCCACCATACACTGCACAGGATATACACTACGCTGGGTAAACATGTGTCAACTAAAGCTGCCTCGATCCCTTCAGAAATTAATATTTAAACAGGCTATGATGGCAAACATGCAAAGCAATAATAAAACAGAATGTATTTCAAAATCGTATTATCTATTCAAGTCATGATGTTGAGCCGCTGGGTGTGTGCATACCGGCTGTAGCAACACATTTCTATGCAGCAAATGACACAGATTTGACTATGGGCAATAAAAAAAAGTATAAGAAATGAGTACAGGGTCTAGTTTCCTCAAAAGTAGGGCTAGATCTATGATAGGTACGCATAATCAAAGGTACGGATAATCAAATGTACAGAAAGAGAGCAGTTCCTGAATTATTAACACAGAACTGTGTATAAGTTAGCAAAGCTTATTCAATTTAGGCGTGTGTGCGTGCGTGTAGAAGCCTGTAGAAACCCTTTTCTATGCTGTCATCTCTATGCATGAATGAAAAAGTTGCATTTAAGATGCAAATGCATAGATTCCTCAAATTTATTCCTAGATTTCACACATAAATATTACACACACACACACATACACACACAAAATACACACACACGCAAACACGCACACCTCACACACACACCAAACACAAACGCACTCACACATTCACTCACACACACACACACACACAAACACACATACATCTTACACACACACATACACAAACACACACATACACACACACATACACCTTACACACACACAGAATAGAAAGATTGTATAATTCTTGTACAGTATGGCTACAAACTGTTCTTAGGCTAAATAGTTCATAAGAACGATTCGAGAATAGGCTCCCACTTCCTTAACTATCTACACCGCAAAGCGTGGAGTGTTAGCCAGATTTATTCGCCCTATTTGCCCTTAGGCCGGGATGACCTCGCAAGTATTCACGGTACTGACACTACCGGAGGAATCCCGTACGAATGTCTGGAACATGATGCATACGAGAAGTATATTGCTATCTGCCGGCAGTTGTTTATTCTGCACACCACCGCGGCCAGTGATTCACACCACACAGCGCGCGCTCCCCTATCCCCTGTGCATAGTAAACAATAGAGATATAGAAACACACGTTTGTTTTTTCTGTGGTTAATCGAACAGGAATGCGATGATGCACCCACATGGCTATCTACCAGCCGATACTGTATGTACACACAGCCAGTGAATTGGTCGTTTTAGTACACTGTTGTCCACGGTATTCACGGATTTTCAGTGATCTGTTTATTGTGGGAGGAATGCCTGAAATAACTGTTAGGTAAGACCCATGAGTAGGCCGCTACTGGTGAACCAAGGGTCATAACTGTACATTAGAAATACAGACATTGCATTCCAATGTTCCAGTCTCCACCACTGAAATGATGCAGTTATTTTTTTTTAATGGGATTCAAACTCAAAAACATAGGTCTATAGTCTGACAAACTACCAACTACACTAACCAATAGCAGAGACTGGAACGTGATCAAATCACCCCTATAATAATTTAAGTAGACACTCATTATTTAGCATTGAAAAATTTATGCTTAAGATATTATGGAAAAATAACCATGAAATTTACTGTTGCACAAGACTAGAGCATTCTACATTGAAAACTGTAACAGAATACCACTCGTACAAATAACCTAAGAGTAGGAAGCATCGATATGATACACACAACCAATATACATTGTTATCTGTAACAGTGTACTCTCTACCTCATACAAATAACTTAAAATGTGCAGCACAAGGATGAAGATAAAATAGCTTTACACATTAACCGACAGAGTAATTCAAAGTGAAATAAATTATCTTCCTCCTAAGCCTACATAAGTGCGGCACACTTTAGCAACACACTTGATATCATTAAAACACGCCCGACAATCATGTAATGCTCACTACACTCATTTAATACTCGCAACACTCGCATAATACTCGCCACAATCATTTAATGATGAATAACTTTCTCTAATGAAGGCATTTCATTACTTACAAGGGGGGAAATAAAGATATAATAAATAGGATAATAAATTAGAATTTTGCCTTTAAAAAAATGCAGTGAAGATAACAATATTAGTTTACATTTGTAGGAAGTAAGTGTTAATATAATGTCCTACATATTAACAAATATTCAAAATTGATAGTAACAAATGTACAACTTCTATTTTCACTAATATAATTTCTTCTAAAATATTTCAACATGCAGAAAAATATATATACAAGCATAAATTTATTCCCATTTTCATAACAACCAAACCAAATACACCAAAAATGTCAATAATGTAACATTAACACAACCATATCATCATGTTTATCACCTAACAAATTCCTACCTATTAATATACATTAAAAACGTCACATCAGATAAACAACCGCCTACTCATATTCCCGAACAACCTACATATTTACTCGTATTCCCGATAAAAACCTACATATTTCGTCTCCCCGCAGTGAACAGCTCACCGCCTAGGTATAGCATTCTCTGAGTACAATCACCTTAAAAAGGAAGGTTTCTGTGCCCTATTTCCTTCCCGGCTCCCGAGTTGGTCAGGCGTTACGGTAGCCTGACCGCCCGCGCGACCAGGGTCGACTACACACGTCAACGCTCCTAACAGACTCCTGTAGACTCGCGTACAAAGCCTGTTAACAGTCCGTGTCAAATGTGCCATGTGTAATACCATTGTAACAGTATATCCACACCGCAGAACTGGATCAGCTTTTAGTGGGTGAAATGGAGTAGGACGGCTTCTGCAGTTCATTCATAAACCTGCACAGGAAAGTCACGGGCCGTAGTGAAATGTCATTTGTAATACGGCATGTCAAGATAGCAGTGTTCGAATTAATCGGGGGTCTGGATGTCATTTGAAAATCTGCAATGTTAAAGACACCCTGAAAATTACAGATTTTACCACCTTTAACATTGGGCCTATGAAGAACGACCCCCTCATTATTTTTATTATTTCGAACACTGAGATAGCCACATAAAATAATCATCTCTCCTTGTTGGATTTTTTTTGTGCAAACAGGGCATCTGGGGTTGCCGCTAACAGAGAGAAGGTTAATACCAAATGTCCATAGAGATGCATAAAATGCAAGCTTATCCCTTCCTATTATTCACAAATAGGGCATCTGGGGTTGCCGCTAACAGAGAGAAGGTTAATACCAAATGTCCAGAGAGATGCATAAAATGCAAGCTTATCCCTTCCTATTATTCATAAATAGGGCATCTTACAGAGGTCATGTTAATATCTACAGAGGTCATGTTAATATATTTTGTTTACATTGGGGTAGAGGGAGGGATAGGTGTTTAGAGTCGCCGGCGATGTCAAGATTTGTTCACTTTTATCACGGCATATCAGTTTAGGGCAGGAGGAAACCAACAACAACCGTAGCACTGAATGTTGCAATAAACCTGTGAGCACCGGCTGGCACTGACAATGAGTGAGTGAATATGGAGTTAAACGTCGCTTCGGGAATCTTTCACCCATTTGTAACGATGGCACTGACAGACCAAGGATGATGTAAGATTCATGTTAATATGGAAGAAGCATTCATATAACTGCAATGCATATTTTGTGTTTTCAATGGATAGCAAATGTCCAAACAAACTCATCCTATATCAAATGATACATTGCAAAATACATGAATAATACTACAATATGAACTCCATACAATAATCTTCAAATAGAAGGCAACCAGAGTTGACCCATTTATGACTAAATATACATCCAGCCGGGTGAGTATTATTAAAATATGTCATCTGAATACACTTTCAGGTAAATAGTCATCTGAATACACTTTCAGGTAAATAATGACAGCAAAGTACAGAAAGCCAAGGCAGAGTATTGTTCAATGTCAGCTTAGGGCGTATTGAAACCCACACCACCGTTGAGGTATCTACAACTTGAAATTCACAAAATAACAATGCTTCATGAACAGCAAATTATGATCAGAGGGCCTTTTCTCGAAACGTACTTACGAACCTCTTAGCCTAAGAACAGTTCGTAGCCATACTATAAGAATCGCTAAGATCGTCTTACGATAGTAAGAACGTTTCGAGAATAGGCCCCCAGATGATTAAATATCAAACCGGTGTTACACAGAACAGCACAGCAGACAGATTATTAACCCGGGTTTTGACAGATTATAAAGCCAGGGTTTGACACCGTATTCTGACACTGCATGATAAAGCCACCACACTGCTTCTTCTAGTAGCCTGCGGTGAATTACAACAGCCTGCGGTAATAATTTCACCTGCTAAACAAGTTTGTCTACTTAGCGTTCACCTCTCGCAGGCGACAGTGAGGACATTTTGAGGACAATATTTAGGACGAGAGCTATTATTATGAAGCAGCATGGTGCACTATTTTGCTCTCAGTAACCATATTCATTTAATAACTTAATATGAATTTTTAAAAGGTGAAATCTCTAATGCACTTGCATTAATTAATTGTAATTGGTCTGGCCCTAAGATTACGAAACTTTTCTGAGTGCGATTTCATGAACATAAATAGTTCATAAAACGCCATGTACATTTTTTAATTGAGCATGAAATCGTATTCAAAAGGTTTGGTAATCTCAGGGCCTAGACACCAACATTGTAAAGCAGATATGTTATGGATCATCAAAGTAGTAATTTAAAAAAATATATATTTATGGAAGACAGGTTTGACATCTAATTGGATAAATCACACTGCAGCACAACGTACATGTAAGTACATCTCCAGCTATCTGGGATCCAGCAGCAGATTGAGCACCTATCTCTCCGATCTCCCCTCATCATACACATACATGCCAGACTACTGACAACAGATCTCTCCCACATGGAGCCCGATAAAGCACATCTGAAAAGGTCAACTTCAGACATTGCACTGTTGACTCCCTCTATATCCCAGATGTTGTCTAGCGGCCTCTGTTCCAGTACCTCTATATCAGTATCAACACAAATACTATAGACAGTAATTTATGTCCACGTTTCAAAGGTCGGTTGGTGTCTGCACCACAAAAATGTAAAGATATGCATAACCACAAGGACTACCGTACAAACGACAAGCATAGACCGATGTCCAAAGAGGCTACAAATCAAAGGCAATGATTCCCATAAATACATAACTACAATGATCATAGCACAGTGGGCAAGCATAGATCAGTGTAAAAGGGTGACATGTCAAGCCAAGCTTTCCTGTGTTGGTGTGAGAGTGGTCACTGCCATAAACATCATACTATGCGATACTGGAGTATACTACTATACTAGACTACACCATACTGCAATAGCATATACTATTATAGAGTATACAATGCTATAAGAGTGTAACATACTGCTAGTACATACTGCTATGCAATACAAGAGTATACTATGCTATACTCTACAATGTGATATTAGAGTATACTATGCCATACTATATTACTATTCCAGAGTATACTACTATGCTAGAGTATACCATATTGCTAGAGCATACTATGCTATACTACAGTATATGATACCATGGATACTAGACTGTTACACTAGAATATGCAATTATATACTATGCTATATACAAGGTAATAATATGCTATACTATAGTATATTATGCTAACATAACTGATCTATACTACACTATACTAGTCTGGAGTATACTATACTATACTATACAAAGCTATACTGGAATATACTATACTATTTATGAGTATAGTCAAACAGTTTCCACACAACGAGTACAGCTTTATCTCTTTACAAGACGTTTGGCCACTTAGTATATCTGGGACATGATTCACATTAAGACTACTTGTACATCAATCCGCAGAAGATCACAGCCTTGAAGAGGAGACACTGCTCTCAACTGTCCAGTATATGGTCTATAGACAGTGTGTTTATGGAGTCATACCATCATTCAAGCATTGATGACAGCTTGGCCAATGCCAGTATCATATATAATGTATTTACATTGCGGCAAATCCATGCTTTTGAAAGCTTGCTTATACTATTGCGCTATCCTGGTCAATGGATCAATGTGCACGCATTTCACCTTCTCAACTCCTTGGAGAGTATACAACCCAAGGTGCTTTAAGGTTAACATTAACAATTCCACCTCATCCTACCGGGTACCCATTCACAGCTGCGTGGAGCAGTGTTGCTCAAGAGTGCTACACATGGCTTGAGCGAGGCTGGAATCCAGGTCCTCCGGGTTCTGAGCGACTTACTACTCAGAGAGCACCATGTGCCAAGGACAATAATTGCATCATAGGTTATTAAAATTGATTAATAATAATATTTTTCATAAACATGTTCAACTATAATGTTAAACAGTCTACTGTTTTCCAACACTTTGTATCCATAGCACAAGTGTACATACATACTACATATTAAAGATAAAATTAACCCTCTCCATGCTGAACTAGACACAGACACTTCTCTAAGGGCATTTCTGATCGCCTTTAGCATGGAGAGTTAACAAACATGTAATATTACAATAAAAAATGAATATAAATAATAAACAATACAATTAATGCATAACGGAAATATATATATATAGCTTCATGAATAATCTAGGACTAGTTAATCCCCACCAGAGTGTAGGGGTGGGGCTGATGGTGAACTCATCGCGATATACCTATCCTTCCCCCCACCCCCCTCTTCCTCACCCCCTCCTCCATGATAGTTAGTTGCTCCCTAGTGAGGAAAGTTTGTTTAAAGGGGTGTGTCTATGTTTTAGGACAAACAGGGCTCTGTCGGCAGAAGCGCTGAAGTGTCAATGTCAAGCCGATGTCAAGACGCACTCCCACTCCCAGCAGTCACAGACAGAGGAGGATCCAGTTCAAAATGTCAACCAAAACATCTCACTCAACTCCGCATAATTTATGTCAACAGTAAGTGTAATGACCTGAGGAATTCACTCTAGAATCTAATCACCCACTTTCAATATGGTAGTACTCTTGTTTATGATAGACAAGTATAGGGATATGTTTGAGTATAAGTATGTTACCTTGAAACGTAATCGACACTGCATTAATTTGCATACATTTATCTATGGTCTAGTAAATACATTAGGAATGTGTGTGTGTGTGTGTGTGTGTGTGTTGACATT
>JAUTBZ010025896.1:0-19510 GCA_032361785.1 Lepetodrilus galriftensis
TATTTCAAAATCTTCAAATTTGCCCTTACTCTTCGGCAATTCCTTCCAACGTAACTTGCTATGCCTTATGATTTGGGGAACATTAATTGCCAATGCTTCGCATTGGCTACAAAGGTGCCGCCCCTATGGGGCTTTATTATTTATTATTTAAGATTTTTGATTTTTGTGCAATATGTTATACACACACGTAGAAAGCGTCTTCGATTACTCTACAATTATTTGAACCGCCGTAATTTCTACTCTCCTTTCTCTAGAGGCTTCAATAGAATAAATGGATAATCTTTTATTGTTTAAATGGTCATTAATATGAGCTGGAGCAGTCATTTCGCCTAAAGGTTGCTCTATAAATTCCAATTGACCAGATTCAAAGAAAGGCTTTAGCCGACCATTCTGATAAGTATTAAAATGATTTTTTACACTAGTGATACGCCTTGCGGCCAAATAATCATTGTAATGCGTCTTGGCTCTAGGACTGGTGTAGCCTTTTAGAATTACTTTTAATTTATTTCCTTCTTGAAGCGATTTCAATAGCTTGTTGGAAAAAAGAACTAAGTTTTCTTTTCCCAGTTGCACTTCGTTTTGAAAGAAGGAAGTCAGGTCTTGTTTGGCATATTCTTTTTCATCGCCATGGAGTAGGGCACAATAACTTTGAATGAATGCTAGTCTTCTTTTTCTGTATGGATAGTAAGATTCTAAATAGGTCTTTTGGGTTGTTGTAGAAGTGGTTCTATTGTCGGGTTGATCATTGTCAAAATAGAGCTTGATGGGTCGCATGGACCAATTAGATTCTGGTTCTATTTTTGTTAAGATAATTGTAGGCTTAGTCTTTGGTTTTAAAGGTTTTATGAGTTTGATGCTCTTTGGAGTTGTATGGACGACTAAACTATCAATTTTGGCAGGTTCCATTAGAGGATTACTTTGAATGACAGTTGCCTTTTTTGATTTTACTTTGGGTGGAATTGGGGGAGTTGTTTCCACAAATACACTGTCGATAGCGGCCGGTTCTGGCGTTTCCACAAAAACAGAATCTTCGACTGGAGGGATAGTCTTAGGTGCTTTACTTTCGTCAAAAGCCCACTCATAAATATCTAGGCAACACCTTTGATTTTGTTTGTCAATGAATTGTGCTCCTGTCCGATTGGAAGCAAGAAAACCATTTTGCCCTTCTTGCTCTGGTCTAAAATATAAATCGTTGGCAGGAGAATTAATAGGCTGGGGGAGGGCTTCTATCTTCGAATCAATTTTTGGAAAAGAAGTAGCCTTCACAGAAAAAACATCAAATCCACCAATATTCAAATGGCGGTTAGAACTAAAATATAATTGATGATTCCTTGCGTCAAAATATGGGGTTAATTCATCACCCTCCGTGTTGATTTCTTTTAAGTTTATTGGCTCGCCCAATTGATGGTTTTCTTTGATTGGAGCAACCCAAATATCAGAACCACCGACACTATTAGGTCTGTTAGAAGAGAATAATAAATAGGCTTTATCTTTTTCTATATCAAGGTAATAGGATGGGTGCGATGAAGTAAATTGTTTGCTATTTATATTCAATTTAATTGGTTTCTTCCAACCTCTTTTTTTGCGAGCTTTGAAGTAAATATCACAATGGATTTTTTGTCCATCTTGGTAATCACATTGGGTATAATAAGCCCCAGAATTATCGGGTAAAAAGCAAACATTAGCCGTAAATTCTGAGCTAGCATTAAAGCGATATTTCATCGGTTTGCCTTTTTTGCCATTGATCGAATAAACGGCCTTTGCGATTTTTCGGCGGGAAGGATCTGAAGTATTCGTAAATCTAAAACTGGAGTAAAAAAGGGTGTCACCTTGCATCACTGGCGCAAAATCAGAATAATCAGAATTGATTTTTTTACCCATATTTTCAATGGAATAAGCTGGACTGGGTTTTAGCGTAAGCGCATAAGTACAATTCTTGATTTCTTCTTTAGCTCTATCTGTATATTCATTTGGATATAGTGCAAGATATTTTTCAAATGCTAGTTTTGCTTTTGCGTAAGCGCCTAATCCTTTTTGTACAATGCCTAGTTGAAAAGCAGCATCTGGAAAATCATTTAATACAGATTCGTAGGCTTTAGCAGCTTGTGTAAAAGCATTACAAGACTGTGCCGCTTGTGCATATCCATAAATGTATGCTGGTTTTGATTTTTTGGTTTTCGCTTCCTGAAAATGCAACATTGCCGCATGACAATTACCGGCAATTAAGGCGTCTTGTCCCGCTTGTGCCAAGGATCTATGAGATTGAGCTTGCGCAAAATTTCCCATGCTCAATAGCAGTATTATTCCTATTGTACGATATATGGCTTGCGCTAAAATATGGGACATAGTTTGCTCTTTTTTGGCGGGATAACAACATTTGCTTGATAAGTCAAAGACAGTTCCGGACCACCCCGACCAGCAGTCGCAACTTTGAAATCCGAGATGTTTTTATCATAACTTAAACCACCGGTCCAGTTTTTATAATAAAGATGAAATTCAGGAAAGAAAGCATCTTTTTGGCGCAAGCCCATCAGGAAAGAAATGGCCAATTCTTTATTCGCTTCTCTATTTAGATAATACTTTATTCCAGTACTCATAAGAGATTCATTATAAGCTAATTGGTGTCGGTAAATTAAATTTAATAAGAGGTCTGTTTTTTCCGTAAGGACGGCTTCCCCTAGTAGATAAATATTAGGGCTAGGAACTAAGGTTACATTTTCCTTTTGTAAGTTGATTTTTGGAAGATTCAAGTGATTTAGCGTTGCTCCAAAATCCATTTTATAACGCTTAGGTACTTGAAGTGTCGCATTGATTCCAGCATTCATATTCCAAAAACCAATACTCGTTTTTTCAAATATTTCGCCAGAAGGCATATCGGGTTGATAGCTATCTGTGAACTGGCTACCGAAGCTCAATTTGTCAGGATTATATTGACGGGTCGCATAGCCAATTCCTACCCCAATCGATAGGACTAAGTTTTTAGATAGCTTTCGAGAAACCGTTTCGTTTAATTTAATTTGCATCAAGCCAAGACCTGCATCTCCCGCTTTATCAAATTGAAAACTAGCTCCAAATGCGACAGAATTGCCCATTACTTTGCGCAAGACCTTCTTATCAAAGTAACCAAAAAAACTAGAATAATTGACAGGAACAGAAGACCATTGATTGCGATAAATAGCACCTCCTCTATATTCGGAAGGAAAGGAATTAGATAAAGCTGGCGATAAAAGTGAGGGGGCAAATGAATACTGAGAGAAGTGTATGTCTTGCCCATGACCAATCATGGGTAATGAAAATAAAAGAAGAAATATGAACTGTTGTACTTTTGTCATGTTGATGTAACTTGATGCTAAAGTAGTTAAATTTTGTTAAAGCATATACTCGTGGGGAATCAAAAATTAAAAATAGGTATTACGGGAGGAATTGGGAGCGGCAAATCCACAGCTGCAGCTATTTTTTCTATTTTAGGTATTCCTATTTACTATGCCGATGATCGGGCAAAATGGCTAATGTCAAATGAACCCAATCTAATAAAGGGAATCAAAAAACATTTTGGGAAAGAAGCTTATCTATCTGATAATCAGTTAAATAGACCTCATATTGCAAAGATAGCCTTTAATAGTCCAGAATTATTAAGCATTCTTAATAAATTAGTTCATCCAGCAGTCAAAGACGATTATTTGGCTTGGCATGTCGCACAAGTAAAAGTTCCCTATACGATCAAGGAAGCAGCCTTATTATTTGAATCTGGATCCGCTAAAGAATTAGATGCTGTGATTGAAGTTTTCGCTGCTCAAAAAATTAGAATTGAGCGGGTTAAAAAGCGAGATGGTTTTTCGCGAAAGCAGATTTTAAGTCGAATTCGGAGTCAGATGCCAGAACAAGAAAAAAAGAAATTAGCCGATTATGTCATTTATAATGATGGCAAAAAAGGACTTATCAGTCAAATCTTAGCATTGGATAAATTGCTAAGAAAAAAAATCAAACATGAGTAAAATTCTGTCGAGTACAGCAAAAATAAGATTTCAAGATTGCGATCCTTTTAGACATTTGAACAATGCCCGATATGTGGACTATATGTTGAATGCAAGAGAAGATCAGGTCGCCAAGGCTTATGGATTGCATCTTTTTGAATTAGCCACAAAAAAATTGGAAGGTTGGGTCGTCAGTACAAGTAAGACTTCCTTTTTTAGACCTGCTTTACCTGGAGAAATGGTCGTCTTGGAATCCCAAACGATAGCTTTTAGTGATATCGATCTGGAAGTAGAATTTAGAATGTACGATAAGGATAGGACTAAACTGAAGGCTTTTGTGTGGATGAAATTTGTCTTTATTGATCTAAAAACAGGAAAGGTCAAATCGCACGGAGATGATTTAATGAAAATATTTGAATCGGCCTTTTTACCAGTCGAGCAAAAAGATTTTGAATCGCGCCGCGTTGCATTCAGAACGACGTAAAAACCATTGTAAAAACAATTCACGAATTGTTTCGTCCCATCGAAAAAACAATTCACAAATTGTTTCAAAAAAAATAATAATGAAAGTTTTCAAGTTTAAGCAATTCAACGTAAAGCAAGTAAACGCAGCGATGAAAGTCAATACAGATAGCGTTTTATTAAGTGCGTGGGTAGATGTAGTCGGAAAAAAACGAATCTTAGACATTGGAACAGGCACGGGCCTAATTGCTTTAATGTTAGCCCAAAGAACTGCTGATGCAGAAATTCACGGAGTAGAAATTGACGAAGAAGCGTATGAGGAAGCAAAAGAAAACTTTGCTGCATCAAAATGGTCTGACCGATTAGCAGCTTTTAAAAGTCCTATTCAAGATTATTCTACAGGTGAATATGACCTGATTATTTGCAATCCGCCCTTTTTTACAGGCGGCACCCTTTCGGAAAATCAAACTAGAAATAGCGTTAGACATACATTGAAATTACCCAATAATGAATTACTAACTGCTGTTCGGAAGTTGCTAAAAAGTGATGGGCGCTTTGCAGTTGTTTTACCATTTATTGAAGGCTTGCGTTTTATTGAAATGGCGAAAAGTTTTGGTTTTTGTCTTTTTCGAAAAACAGAAGTTTTGGCTAGAAAGGGTAAATCTGTTGAACGGCTGTTGATTGAATTTGGACGCTTGAAATGTGCTGAATTTTCGACGAGTGAAATTACAATTTATGCGGATGAATCTACCCAAGAATATTCCAAAGAATATATTGAATTGACTAAGGATTTTTATCTGGAGCATTAGATAATATAATGGTCATCGAATCTCCGTAATAAATTCTTTAAGGCCTCTATTCTGTTTGATAGACCTTCCTTTTATCCGTTTCTTAGGGTTTAATTTATTGAATACCAGTGCTTTAGATGTTCTGTCAGGTTTGATTGTTTTCTTGATGTATATCGTGTCGTGTAGGTATGCATACTGTAAGATCGTGTCTGTTTTGAGAATCTCTATGGGTATTTCTTTGATGATTTCCTTGATGATTTCTTTTGGAATTTCTTTGATAATGGTATTCGTTTCTATTTTTGTAGGAATCAAAAAATAAGTTAATAATGAAATACCAATTAATGATATTAAAAATAACCAGAATGGAATTTTTAATTTTAATGCTTTCGCCAAAGGAGAGGCACTTGGGTACTGGCTATCCATTTTTTTGAGCAATGATTGATGAGTAGCTAGAGCAGGTGTTAGGGGTGTTTCGCTAAGTGTGGTCATCCGTTTCATCAAAGCAAATTCATTTGGGGAATCGCAAAAAGCTTCCACTATGTTTTTTTCTACCTCATTGAGCTGATTGTATTCTTTTGTGAGCAATATTTTTTCAAATTGTTCGAAAGTATAATTCATGATAATAGATTTTGGAATTGACGAGATAGTTCTGGGTGTTGTGCAAGCTTTTTTAAAGCATAGAAGAGTCTAGATTTTACAGTTCCTTTTGGGCAGTCTAATACTTGGCTGACTTCTTCTACATTTAAACCTTCTTGGTAACGAAGGACAAAACAAGTGCGATGCTTTTCATCCAGTCCATGAAGGGCTGTATTTAAATATTGGTTGAAGTCTCGGTCGTATGAATCGAGTTGAAGTTTTTTTTGTTCTATTTTTAATTCTGGAACTTGATAGACGATAGGTTTTCGGCTCATTCTCCTAAATTCATTTTTACACATATTTGACGCAAGGGTATAGAGCCAAGTTGAAAATTTTAATTCAGGATTATAACGCTTTGGTTTTTCAATAATCTTGATAAATAAATCTTGGGTAAAATCTTCCGCTTTGGTGCGGTCATAAAAAAACATGCGTAAAAAATAGCCCAATAATTGGCTACTATAGCGTGCATACAATTCGGAAAAGGCGTGTTGGTCGCCTTTTCCGATAAGTCGCATCAATTGATTATCCTGATGCTTTTGATATGTTTTTTTATAACTCAATTATTCTTCAATCACTTCCATGAAAACCCTAAAACCAATATTGGGGGAAGGAGCATTGGAGGACATTTTAGCTTTGATGGCAATGTTCTCGCTGGTGTCTTGCCAACCACCTCCTTTTGTAAACTTTTGATTATCAATCATTTCTGCAACATTTCCACCCATATTATAAAAGCCTAAATCATTTGGAAAATAAGAATCTGTACTGGCTGGAAAAAAAGCACCATCTCCAGAAGCCTTTTTGCAATCCACACATATTGGTGCATCAAAATTGCACAAGTAACAACCTAAATTATTTTGGATAGAAAAATTTCCCCATGGATATTTAGCTTGATTATGCCCAGCCAAGGCGGCCATTTCCCACTCTTGCTCTGTAGGTAAACGGAATAAAACCTTTTTGTATTTCTTTTTTCGTTCGGTGGATTGATTGTAAACTTGTGTTATCCATTGACAATACTGATTAGCAGCTTCCCAAGAAATATTTTGGATAGGGTAGTTCGGATTGTTGGGATGCCTTTTGCCTTCTAAAAAAATGATTTTATCCGAAAGGTTCTTTTTATCTTCGGGTAGGAATTCTCGCCAATTGGTCTTTCTAGTTTTACAAATTTCTATTTTGTCAAATTGCTTATTGTTTAATAGATCTTTTAAAAAAGCTTCATAAGAGGCTATGCTTGTTTCTGTTTCATTGGCGTACAAATTTCCTTTAACCTTTTTCATTGGCTTATCTAAATTTCTAGCTTTAATATTAGAAACAATAATCGCCGTTTTTTCAAAATACTTCTCGACACTCGCTTCTTTATTATTACTTTTGGCTATGGTTTTGATGAGTGCTTTTAGGTTGCTAGCTTTTTGAGAATCAGCTATTTTTTTGTAGTAATCGTATAACAGTAAGAAAGCAGGTAGGTAATTTTGATTCAAGGTGTGTGCAATGGGCGCACTGATATCGTTATCAAGATCCACTCTCAAATAATCTACGAAATACCTATCTTCATAATTACGCTTTATCTCAGAGATGTTATCGAATGGTGAGACACTGAATTTGTATGCCAAACCGACTAAATATAGACTGTCCTCATACTTGTTGTTTAAGCTATTAGAACCTGCTATACCTATGTATGTTGGGCGATCGGTTTTTTCGATAAGGTGATTTAATATAGCGACATAGTAGTCCATTGTATTTGGAAACGCTTCACTACTTTTTCCGAAAGGAGGAATATGATTTTGTTGAAATACATTTGTCCGATACTCCTCTTTAAATAATAAAGGCATGCAAATAACCCCAACATCTTTTCTATAATCCTTGGCAGCCTGTAAGGTGAGTGCAGGGTAAGTATCATTATCTCCCCAAGTCATGAGTAAAGCATTTGGCGCAAGCGAAGCCAAAACATTGTAATTATATTTGAAAATACTTGGAGACCAATCTTTACTAGCATACCATTTTTTTGCAATCGTTTCGACGCCTTTTTGGTTTCCTCTAATCATATTGCAGGCTTGATACGCAGAAAAAGCTAAGACATTATCGGGTTCTAATGCGTGGGCCTTTTGCAAAATGGTACAATCTCTACTCAATATATAATCCATATAAAAGTACTCGAATGTCCCTGAAATATGTTCCTTAGCTTTCGACAAAATTTCTTTTAAAGCATAAGGGGGATTATTATTTTCTGAAAAATGATTAGCGTAATAAGCTGCTTTTAAGTAATTCAGCCAAGCCTTATTGTTACTCGGTTGCTTCTTTACAATCTTTTTCCAAATGACTGCTTGCTCCAAATAGAAATTTAAATTTTTCTCCACCCGAGTAAATGATCGAATATCCTCTGCTTGGGAAAGTAATTCATCTGCTGGCTGGGCAGAAAGAAAAGATAGAGGAAAAAAGGCTAACACGAAAATTAAATACTTCATTTTTTGCTGTTTGGTGATGTAAGTTTTTATGTGGTACACCGGTATTTGTTTGGGGTTCATTTGTATCGGTGGTTTGGCGCTACAAATGTATCGGAGATTTTTTAGAGCCTGTGAAAACAAAGATTTAACTCAAGATGTCCATGCCATGCTGTATGTTTAATAGCTCCGTAGGTGCGACACATGTACCTATTTTTTGGTTTCGCACCTACGGAGCTAGAGTTAAGAAGTGAGTTTTTTTTACAAAGGTTCGGCACCTACGGAGCCTAAGTACTCGTTCAGTAGAAAAAAGTGCTGGTTGCTTTAGTCACCTCGTATCATATGGCGACTAAAGTCGCCCCAACGGTTTTCGCCTAGCACTTCTGACCAATTCTAAAAAAAATTACAAATCAATCCGATTCAATTCCCCATTCTTCTTCCCATCCAAATTCACACTACTTTTCAAACTACCAAATTTATATTTTAAAGTAATTCGAAATATTCTGGTATCAAAGTAGGAAAGATTTTCGACGTATAAGTTTCCAATTGTACTGTGCGCTTTTATGCGTTGTGATTTAAAAATATCATCTCCTGTCAATCTAACAGATAGCTTTCCGTCTAAGAATTTTCTACCGATCCAAAAGTTTGTAAACCAGCCAGAAGAGTATTCAAAAATACCATCGATGCCCGGTCCAAACCATACATAATGTGCACCAAAATTCCAATCCTTCACATTAAAATCTTGATAACTAAAGATAAATTTTTCATCCTTTCGGAAAACTTTTCCATCATTGAAAAGATCATCTTTTAAATACTTTCTGGAATAGCCGAAGCCATTTCCAGAAGTCCACCATTTATTTTTATAGGGCAATACAATTTGTCCGTGATACTTTTTTTCTGATTCTAAATTGGAGGTAACTCCAATATTAACTAATGGATTATTGGGATCTGATTCTACGATTATATTAATTGGGTTTTGTGTTTCGGAATAACCCAAGGTCAATATTGGATAGCCGGAGTAACTTGCATTAAACTCGATTTCATTAATGATTTCGGGGATTAAGCTCGGATTGCCTTTCAGCAAAGAAAAGGAATCTAAGTAAGTCACAAATGGATTTAAGTCATAGTAGTCGGGGCGTTCTATGCGTTTGGACAAGGATAAATTAGCGACAATATCATCTGTGAATTTGTATTCAATCATCCCTGATGGAAAAATATTTTGATAAGTCGTATCATAATAATTTCCGGAAAGGCTAGAATTTGCATCCGCAATTGATTGCTCAAAACGAAGCCCAGCCCTAAAAGACCACTTACCTGCTTCTTTCGACAAATCAGTATAAGCCGCAAATTCTTTTTCTTTATAGCTAATGGCATCTGCTACTTCGCCTGTTGATTTCCATTCCACCTGATTGCCCTTACGGGTAAAAAAATCTGTGTCCGCAGTATTATTTGTGGCGGAAAATTTAGTTCCTATTTCCGCTTTCATAAAATTATTCAAAAGATTTTGTTCGTAGTCTACACGTCCAATCCAAATCTGAACACGGCCATCCGCAGTACTTTTACGATGCAATAAATCTGTCCCCGTTAATTGCTCATCGACGAAACTATTATTATTCGTTTTGTAATTGGTATAATTTCCAGAAAGGGTCAATGCCCGACCAGTCGTATCCATGTAGCGATATTGAATATCAGAAATTCCATATTTTAATTTATTCTCATCATCGGAAGTACTGGTGACATCTTGAATTTGATTATCACCTTCATAAATTTTATTTTTATTAT
This sequence comes from Lepetodrilus galriftensis, assembly GCA_032361785.1. Classification (NCBI taxonomy): domain Eukaryota; kingdom Metazoa; phylum Mollusca; class Gastropoda; order Lepetellida; family Lepetodrilidae; genus Lepetodrilus; species Lepetodrilus galriftensis. Next base: position 10,078 of record JAUTBZ010025896.1, read on the forward strand.
CCTTGGTCAAATTCTCGAATCTAGCCTTCCCTCTAAAACCCACTTTAATCGTTTGTTGTTTAGTTAAGGCATAAGATACTTTCGTAGAAAAATCATTATTCACCCAAGCCAGTTCATCCGTTTTAATTTTATTTTTTAATGTAAATAGACTGTTAGGTTGTGTGATAACTCTTTTATAATTTTCTTCTTGATATACTTTGTATGGGTTCCAAGCGACCGAACCAAAAAGCCCCCACTTCCCTTTTTTGTAAGACAAATCTGTTTGCAAATATCCACGACTGTAAGTCCCTCGACTGGTATTGGCCGTTATATTTCCGAGTAGTCCTTCTAGTTTAGTATTCTTGGTAATAATATTAATCACACCACCCTGCCCTTCTGCATCATACTTTGCGGAAGGATTTCTAATGACTTCAATTTTTACAATTTCTTCGGAATTCAATGACTTAATAATTTCCATGGATTGCACCTCCTGTCCATCCAAAAATATTTTCACTTTTCCTTTTCCAAACATCTGCACATCTTCCCCATCCCGCGTTAAAAACAAACCTGGTGTCCTCTTCAATACATCAACAGCTGTTCCACTAGAACTCAAGGAAGTATTTTCTACATTGACATTCAACACGCCATTCTTCTGTTCAAAATGAGGAATTTTAGCCTTGACGACTGCTTCCATCAAAGTCACCGATGAGGAAGACATCTGTATTGTTCCAAGATTAAAATTGGACAAATCTTTCAGCGCAAGCCAATAGTCCTCAAAGCCTAAAGACGAAATCTGCAAAATCTTGTTATTCGATTCCTCCATTTGCATGGAAAAATGCCCATCATAAGTTACGGTTCCATCGACATAAGCGGTATCGGGCAAGGAGAAAAGGATGATGTTGGCCACTTCTATTGTTTGTCCATTATCCGCTTGAATCGTTCCTGAAATTGTGGTTTGGCTTTGTGCTAGAAAAACATGGAGCATCAAAAATAAAGTGCTGATTAATTTCGTCATTTGGCTTTTTGTATTTGTATATCTAAGGACGGCTAAAAAATAAAAAAGTTGCACTTGAAAAAGTAATTTCTTTTGCAATGGATGCGCAATATTTTTATTGGTGAACCTTAAATTTGTTGAGTCCTCTAAAAGCAAAGATAAATGGGATAGTATCTTTTTTGTTAGTTAATTTTGGACAAAAAAGATCCTTATTTTGTATAGAGCTTGATTAAGTATTTTCCTAGTAACTAGTTTTAAATTCAATGTTTCGCTTAATATTCTTTCCAGGTTCAATCCAAGTCCGATGATAATAAACGGTTGACTTAAATTCGTCAGCCATTAAAAGTCCAATTCGCCTAACCTCCTTTAAATCAATATTTTCTTTCGTTATGGAAATCCCAAAATTACACTTATCAGGAACCGTATCATCCCATTCTTGGAGTATTCCCGCTTCAAAAGGCCTACTAACATTTATAGTCAGATTTCCTTTTTGGGACTCTCCCCACTCCGTTTCATTCTCAGAATCAAACAAAAAATCAGGCAGATCCAATAGGTCTTTAAGTTTACTACAAAAATCCTTTAAATTCAATGTGCTATGTGTGGCTAAATGCTCCAAGTTTATCTGAGTTGGTTTTCTTTATTAAGTTGGTTATTATCGAGCATGTCGGACTTATATTTTTTGCCGTCTGCTGCTGTTAATTTCAGTTGGGTAGTAGCACTAACCAACTGACTATTTTCTTTTTTAAATTTGGCTTTTAGGTATTTCCAATAGTTGCGGGTTTTTTGATAGTCGTTTTGGTCGGTCAAAACGGCAACAATATCCAATACCGAAAACCACCATTTCGCATCTTCTTCATCCCTTAAAGCGATGGAGTATGCCGATAGGCTACTCTGGCGTCTTATCTATATTATGCGGGCATCATTTTCAAAATCTTATTTTTAAGTCCATTTGTTCGTGAAGTATTCTTTCTATTTCTATGACGCTTTTTGATTTTTCCCGGTAGAATATTATGTGCCTATTAATTTTTGCTCCTCTCAATTTAGGTATCAGTTTATTGTAACTTTTACCTAATTGTGAATTTTCAGCCAAAACTTGACATAAATTTAGGATTTCATAATAATATTTATCCGCCTGATTTTCCGACCATTTATCAAAAGTGTAATTCCAGATTTCAGTTAAATCGCTAATTGCTTTTTCTGTTAAATGGTACCTACACATTTTTAGATCGTTCAAACTTCATTCGTTGTAAATTTTCCTTTGGATCAAAGTCTTCAACTATTCCACTGTCTATACCTTCTTGGATGGCGGATTTTAAAGCATAGAATTTTTGTTCCTCTTCTTCTAATAGTCTAAGTCCTGCTCTTATTATTTCACTTACGTTTTTATACCTTCCTTCCTCAATTCGCGATTTAACAAAGTCCTCAAAGTGTTCCCCCAGTGCTATTGATGTATTCTTTCCCATATCCTTATTTTTATGCTAATATACCAATTATTGGTAACAAATGCAATAAATCCACTTTTGCCATCACTTAACAATTTTAAAAGGTGGATAATCAGTTTCTTGATTATGACAAGTCTTTAGATGTCTAAACCTTGTACTAAACTCCAATTCTAACTGATTGGTGTTTAATTGACTAATTTTTATCCACAAAGGATAATTACTTTTTCCTGCTGACATAATTTTAATTGAATCTGAATAACTTTTTGGTTCCTGGATTTTATTATTTTTTAGCACTACATTTCTCATCCAATCATCTTTGGAAGAAGTTTTACCTATATCCTCATTTATTGGTTTTAAAAAAAAGGTAAATTCATTCAGTCCATCTTCTGTGCATTTTGTTAATGCAATAATAGCTTTGTCAAAATTTTTATTGAATTTCGTTTTTTGATTCATTTCTATTCTGATTAGTCGCAGTTCTAATAAATCCAATTTACTCCTGAGATGTAAAAATGAGGATATTCTCCTGAAAAATCAATAGTTCTATAGCCAAGAATATCTTCGTTCATATGAATTTTATCGGAATCATAAGTATAAACTAATTTGAATTGATTATGAATTGAATCATATTATTTAACCTGACTAAATTCACTATTCTGTCATTTCTTAGTTCAACTTCAACTTTAATTCTTCTTCTTTCATTTTTTTCTCATTATCGATAACGGTGATGCCGTATGCTCTGTGCGACCGATAGGGAGCATGGAGTCATCACGGCTTGTTATGCATATTTTTTAGTCATCAGAAAGAATCAAACTATAAATATTTTTTGCTGTTCTCCAAAATTCCATCTTCATATCTATTTTTATCAATGGGTCCAGTTCTATGCGCTTTGGAATCCCTTCTTGTCCACTCCTTGAATAGAAAGCCACGATGTCCACAACAAATACTTTAGGTCTAAATTTGAATTCTGCTTTTACATCAATAATATTTGGTTGTGATATATTTTCGTATCGGAGTGTCATTGATGTAAAACGATACCCCTTCTGCTCTGTTTCTTTTACAAATGAATTTTCTCGTAGATTATCACCATCTAAAATTGCTTGAGTAATTCCTGAAAGTTGGCTATTACCTATATCAGTTTCTTTATGTCCCCTTCTGACGACTAACTGTTTTACTTCTTGGATTTTCCATTGTTCACCAAGACCTTCTTCTGCAAGCTTATCGAAAAAATAAATTGTTTCTTCTGACGACAATGAAGATTGATCCATATCTTCAAATCTCACCTTATTTTTAAGCTTTTTCTTGATAATTTTTCGAAAAATAGACGAATCTCCGGGTTTCGTCCCATTTACCAAAATTTGAAACTCATTGTTACTAAGTTCTTTAATTGTAAAGTCAAAAGTTCGATCTTCTTCCTGTAGGAACTGAATTCTACCTGGTTTTTTATTGGTGTAATTAAATGACCCTTCATAAAACTCTCCTTCATCATTGGTTTTCATCGTTATTGGTCCAATTTCAACATCAGGACTGTGGTCTCCTGTATCTCTAATTTCTTGAAGAGCTTTGATTGGATTGTCAGTTTCATCCGTATGTAAAATAAAACCTGACAATGAAGCATTTTCAGTTCTTCTATATGCGACATCCCGAATTTCTTCTAAATCATAATGATCGTAGAAGAACTGAGCTAAAATATTTGCAAATTCTGATTGATTTGCTTTCGTTACGAAAATTCCGCGTTCCTGTGCAAATTGATCAACAAATTTTCTAAGAGCAAACTCACTTAGAGTTTGTTCTATGTCAAAACGTGCAGGATATTTATATTTTTTATCGTTGTATTCCATTTTATTCATCTTGAATCCATGTTGGTAAATCAGCAAATTTCTCCATTGACAGAATTTCGACTACGTTAGGGCCATATTCTTTAAAGAGTTTTTCTATTTCAGGTTTAATTTTTCTAAACTCATCATCCTTGTTGTAAACATGTAAATACAAATTATTACCTTCTCTAATCATATCAAACTTGAATAATGCTTCACGTAGTCGATAGAAACTATGCAAATCAGATTTGCCAAAGTAGAAAACAATATCTGCAGATCGAAAACTACCGTCATCTGAAGGCACTTTTGATTTTGCAAACACAAACTTTGAGAATATATACTCTAAGTTTAGAGCTTTGCTTAGTTGACCGGGAAACCCTGCCAAGACACTCGATGGATAATAATAGTTAAACTCAAATTTTCTATCGGGATTATAATTGTTATTCCATCTTTTTACGGCTTCTATAAGTGAAGTAAGCCTAAGAATTTGATCATTTTCGATGATAAACAATCGGTTAATTGTGTTTGGCCCACGAGTCCTTGGTGTTTTTATTTCTAATAGACCTTGTTTAAATTTATTTTGAATATTGGCATAATTCTCATAGTCGTGGAACCATATTGCAAGAACACTATTCGAAACATTAAGGCCATTAAGAGATGGATATTTTTCATAAAGCTCATTACCATATTTTAATTCTCGTATTTTGAAATCCATCCGCCCAACCCAGTCACTAAGCTTGGAAATACTAAAACTTGTAGTTTTATATCTCTTTGCTTCTATAAAAACACATTGCCCTTTCCGTGGGTTAAAACCATCATCATAGGAGAAAATAGAATCAATACCATGTTTAAATCCGTCTATCCCAGGAATATCAATGTTTGAGTCTGCAATTTTTTCCCATCCAAGTTCTTTAAAGAGTCTACTGGCTTGGTTGTTCCAAATATCTCCGTTTATACTTTGATCTTCTGCCATTATTTAATCTTTTAGAATTAGTGATTTCATCCTTTTTAAAATATTATTAAACTCAAAATCTTGACACACAATTGTTAAACGGGCTGAATTTGAAATATTGATGTGATAATTTTTCTCATCAAATATTTCTATACTTGCCACTTCAATATCTGTTTGATATTCTGAAAGTAAATAAAAACCAGTTTTATTGGTGTTAATTGTTGCAGCAAACTTGCCAACTGAATCATTCTTGTAAGAAAATGAGTTAATACTTAATTTCTTGATATCAAAATCAATTCCTTCCCCCTTCATCAGAGAAATGAAATCAAATAGATTAATTGTAATGTTCTCTAATATCATTTTTCTGTTTGTCAGATTTGCTAATGCATTTTTAAATCTTGTAAAATTATATTTTGCACCATAAAAATCTAAACAGTTTTGTTCAAAGTCAATTCCAAATCCAGACTCTATGAAAACTTCTATTTTCTTTTTTTCAAGGCTGTTTGTAGCTTCGTTGTAGGACCTTACAAAAGATTCTGTTTTTTGTATTAAAGCACCTTGAATGTAGTTATTTTCGAAGCTAACATCCTTAAACCCTTCGATGTTATTCTTCGAATACGGCATATCTACCATGATGTCGAATAACTCACGAGGGTTACTTAATCCAAGATTAAGTACTTTGATTAGAAATATTGTTTTTTTTAGCTTCAATTCATTCTTTTTTTTACCAAGAGATTATCTTTTGTTTTAATTATGCATAACTTACTTATCTACCCACCATTCCAATATACAACTTCCACTTTTCAAATTTTAGCAAAAACAGGAATCTCAATTAAAACAGGACATAAGCCTTTCTTAAACAGATAATAACCGCTTACAAAACGCATATCAACCGCTAAGTTAAACAAAATAACCAAAACCAAGGCTTTTCTTATTTTTTCACGAAAGTATCAAAACCAACACTAAATCCATACAACTTGACAAAAAAAAATAATTAACCTACCTTTGGGCCATAAAATAATATTACAATGAAAAAGATACTCTTTACTTTAGTCCTTCTAGCTGCCACTTTAATTCCTTTACAGGCACAACATATCTCTATCTATAAATCATCTTTTGGAGGTTACAAATTCTATCAAAATGAGCGGCGCGTAAGAATGTCGAAAATTTCTACGGTCATGGAAGACAATCCAGAGGCTTATAAACTTATAGAAAAGGCCAGAGTCAATAATGTTATAGGTGGCTTTATAGGTGGAGTTGGCGGCTACATCGTTGGTTCTCAAATAGGGAATGCGCTCGCAGGCCAAAGAACCAGTTTCCTAATGGGTGTTTTAGGCACTGGGCTTATCCTTGGGAGTATACCCATTTCCCGAAATGTAAAGAGAAATTCAAAAAAAGCGGTGGATATTTATAATGCTGGCTTAGAAGAAACGGGTTCGACTAGCTTTAAACCCAACTTTAGTATCACGTCCAATGGATATGGAATTGGGCTCCAGATGCAGTTTTAAAATAAGTTACTCCACTACAATCTTTTGCGAAAGCTGACCTTCATCCGTCATAAAACGCACAAAGTAAATACCGCTATTTAATGTAGCCGCATCCAATTCAATAATAGTTTTGGCTCCGGCTGGATAGGTATTTTTTCCCGCAAGGGACTGAATCTTACGACCTGTAATATCATAAATACTTAGCTCCCCTACTAGTGCTTTATCTGTATTTAATTCAAGAATCGCTTGGGTTGAAATTGGGTTTGGCGAAACGGTCAATTTTGCATTTTTCAAGATAGCTGCATGCGTTCCTAAAACAATATTTTCCGTTGTTGTACCATTCACAAAATCATATTTCTCGCCATTCTTTTTCCAGAGTATAACAGACAATTCAATATTATCAATATTCCAATCATTTGCAACGGGGATAGATAGTTCTGTTGTAAATTCTGAATTCATTGCAGTCGTGCCACTTGTCAATAATTCTCCGAAAGCATCACCGACCATATCTGCCCGTAAAACTTTTTTATGAATGGCATTTGGTCGAGCTGCTTGCTCCTTTGCCACTCCACTTTCCACTACATATACATTCAAATAATACGCCCCTTCTGCTTGCGCAAAAAACTTAGATTTTACGGTTAAGGAAATGGTCTCATTTGTGGCGATTAAATCAGTCGCTAAAGCATTGGCAATTGCGGTCTTTCCAAGATTCGCTGTGACGGCCTCTTTGAAGGTTGTTCGCATCACATCTGGGCTACCGAAAGTTATTTCCACATTATCCAAATAAAACTTGGGTTGGCTGCCTCCATTAAGGTTATCGTTAATACCGATTGATGTTTCATTTGATAAAGTACCGCTATAATCCATCGCCCAAATAATGGCCTCCTCATCATTGTCTTTTACTAGATCGGAGAATAAATCCCAAGCCCAACCTCCACAAGGCGGGCACCAAGTAGCTGTCTTTTTAATAATTAAACTAGATTGTGTTTGAGGAACTTCTTGCGCAAAAATAAATGTGCTTGTCAAAACAAGAAGTAGAGAGAGTAAAGCCTTTTTCATTATCTGTGGATTTTGAGATTATTCGATACCCAAAGATACGTATAATTAGGTCGTCTAATTCAGGGTAATCTGTCCCCTAGATAACAAAAGGATATTTTTCTTTTCTAATTGCTTTAAGATACGGGAGATTACTTCCCTTGAAGTTGCTAAGTCCCTAGCTATTTCGCTATGAGATATTTTTAATACTCTGGAGCCGATTGTTTTTGCACGCAGCTCTAGATAATTTGTTAATCGACTATCTAAATTTAAAAATACTACACCTTCAAAAGCGCTAATTAATTCATCAAAACGGCTTCCAAAAGTTTCGAAAACAAAATGATACCAAGAAGGATATTTTTTATTTACTTCATAGATCGAATCTACGGACAAAGCGAGTAATTCTGTTTCCTCTAAGGCTACTGCTTTTATTTTACTTTTTCCTGGTTTTAAAGAAGCGACTAAAGTCAAAGCACAAGACTGCCCTGGCGTGATATAATAGAGAAAAGCTTCTCGTCCATCTTCATCTTCTCTAAAGACTTTTACCGAACCAGAAACGACGAGTGGAATCACTTTGATATACTGCCCAATGTCTAAGATAACGGTTGCCTCTGGGACTTTAAGATAGGTACAATTTTCCGCAAGGGCTTCCACTAATTCAAACTGACTAAAGGTTGGAAAGTGTTCTCTAATTAATTTTCTTTTAGCTATTGATTCCATTTGGCAGATTTAATAATGTCAATTTATTACGACCAATATCTAGTACGCCATCCTTTTCCAATTTTTTCAAAAGACGAGAGACAGCTTCTCTAGAAGCATTTAAATCTTGCGCTATTTCTTTGTGTGTAGTATGGATGGTACTATTATCAATAGCGGTAGATTTTCGAGCTAAGTATTTTAATAATCTTTCATCCATATTCATGAATGCAATTTCATCTACGGTTTTTATTAATTCCATCATCCGATTATCATAGGACATCATGATAAAATTTTTCCAGCTATGAAATTTCATCATCCATTCATCGACAAAACGTAGCGGCACGGCAATCAATTCTACATCACTGACGACCACTGTTTTGACCTCACTTTTTTTGTGCATCATACAGCAAGAAAAAGCCATCGAACAAGATTGCCCTTCATGAAGATAATACAGAAATATTTCATTGCCATTTTCATCTTCTCGCAGCACCTTGAGCGTTCCTTTACTGATGAGCGGCACAAACTTTACGTATGACCCAATCTCCTGTGTCACTTCGCCCCGCTTAAAATGCTTAATACGCCCTTCTTCAATCACGGCTTCCTGGAGAGGTACTTCCGCTAATTGGTGGTATTTTTGATTGAGAATTTCTCTGATTTTTGCTTTATCCATTATCGTTTGGTATTTCCCCGTAAAAGTAGGTAAAAATGGGGAAATGGAGGTGTTTTTATGGAAAATGAGAAGGAATTTGAGGAATTTGAGGATATGCAGCAAGCTGCGAGGAATTGAGGATTTGAGGATTTGAGGATTTGCAGCAAGCTGCGAGGAATCGAGGGATCCGTTCCTTGATTCTTCCGTTTATCCATTCCTCTGTTCTTTGTTCCCCTCGATTCCACGTTTCCTCAGTTCCTCGATTCCTCCTTTCCTCGATTCCTCCTTTCCTCCTTTCCTCGATTCCTCCTTTCCTCCTTTCCTCGATTCCTCATTTCCTCATTTCCTCATTTCCTCGATTCCTCATTTCCTCCTTTCCTCC
>JAUTBZ010026007.1:0-19508 GCA_032361785.1 Lepetodrilus galriftensis
CTATAAAAACTGGTGGAAATCCAGACTAGTCAAGCAGTGCATATGCATGCAAGTCATGATATTAGTGAAAGATTCTATAAAGTGACTTTAAACCCCAAATCAACAACAACAACAGCAATATACTAGCCTAGAATGCGTTTTACGAAAGGAGTGTATATTTATGCCGGACGTAATACAATCAACGTAAATGATGCAATACAAGCAAATCCACATCATTTATGTCCGGCATAAATAGACACTCCTTTCGTGAAACGCAGCCCTGTTCAATGAAACTAGCTTTAACATTGCAACGACTTCCACTTATTTATCTTAAACATTGCTAGGAATTTTTTTTTAATAAATGGAAAAAAACCACAAACCCTGCTGTTGACTCCCAGTAGTAATTTTCCCACAAATAGTTTGAAAATCTTCTGGTATTATATTGACCAGGTCTGGTGTCACCATGAGCCTTAGTGTGGCATTAGTGTGGCATTGTTCTGGCATCGTGGGAATAGCAGCGCATTGGAAGAATATACTCAATTTAGATGGCAGAATACGCATGACCTTAGAACAGAATTGATACCACGATTTATTTTTAAATACATATGTTTATCGGTTAATATTGTATACCACCCCTGTTGTTTACTTTCCTGGGCCATTTTATTTTGGTATGAATAAATTGAATAATGTTTTTGTACTGTTTATGTATTAAAGTAGCACTGCTACTATTTTGGGAGGTAATTTTGAAATTGTAGAAATTCTTTGGCTACTACCATGTTTATATGACTGAAAGTATTGAAAGCAACGATGAGCATTCTACCAAATGGATCATCTTGTTAACCCCCTCTCAACTAGAGGCAAACAGAGATGCCATAACAATTAGAGGTTTGTTAACCTTCTCTCTGCTGAATAAAATCTCAATGTTCTATTTCTGCATGTAATCGGGCAAGTTAAGTTGCCTTCAGCATGGAGAAGGTTTAATCAAGTTTTCTATTACTTCTCCAATGATTTATTTGGCATCCTTTGGCGCCTATTGTGGAAAGAAGGTTAAACACACCATCTGGTTTAGTGTTCCTTCACATGGCCTCTCTGGGCACAGGTAGTAGAACACTGGTAGACCGTTTGGACTTCAGAACCAAAGACCAGGATTCAAATCCTGTCCTACGAGCTCGGCATCAATGTTCCCGAAAGTCACCTTTCTGATGCGATATTGACAAGATGCACTGTCTGTACCACGGCAATTGAGTTATCTCCTTTGGTCTGTCAGTACCAGCCGGTCCTCACAGGTTTACTGCAACATTCAGCGTTATGGATGTTTCAGGTTTCCTCCTGCTATAAACTGAGAAGCCATTATACAAGTGGAAGAACTGTAAAAGTTGTTTTAAACCCCAATTAAGAAATAATAAATCTGGTATTTCTGGGTGCCAAAGTCAATCTGGTCCTGTGTTGATGGTACATGAACCTAGAAAGTTCCGCGACAAACCTGATCCAGTTCTATTTTGTCCACAGCCGTAACTCTAGCCAACATCTCGGAGACGGCACTGGATCTGATATATCACAGCCTGCGATCACAGATTACCAGAAATACACCAAATTAACACTACATTCGGCTATTCCGATTACTAACTATCAGAAATATGTCGCAAATAGAACTAGACTGATCATTCCGACATCGTTACAAGTATCACGTATAGTCGCTGTGTATATCTGGTAGTCTATGGCTTTAATTAGCTGGAGATAGTCATCAAGTAGGTAAATAAACGATTAAATATTTGAATCAGACATAGTGATTTAAACCAAAATTGATCTTTAAGAAATATTTTCATTGTTGTCAGTGCTCTTATCCATAATATGGCAATGTTGGAATGTTAGTTTTCATGTTAAGATGTTGTCGCTTATGTGTGAACGATTCCTGCTGCGACGTGAAACACTAAATCATTCGCACGTTAAAGCAACTGCGTGTAATTATTAACTATGTAATTGTTGCGTATTGGTGAAACAATCCCACAGAGACGTTAACCCATAAATCAATCAGAATGATTGAACCAAATGCTCCTATAAAACCATGAATTTTTAATTTAATTTAGTTTTTATTTATTTAATCGAAACGAAAGGCACAGGGATCAATTTTATGGAATTCTAAAGTCACTCAGTCTGAGATGAAGTGCGTCCGAATCAATAAGCTATGTCTGCTGTTAACGATATTTTTTTCATCTTGCAAGACTCTCGTACGGCAAGTAAGTGACGATAAGGCTCCCAGATCTGTCTAGTTTACAAGTCTGATAATTCCATGCGAGGCGCCTGATAGCACAGTGGTAGAGCGTTGGACCAGAGCCAATGATCTCGAGTTCGAACCCACCCTGGGGATTTGACATCAATGCTGGCAGAAGTTACCTTTCCAATTTGATCATGGTAGGATGCATTGTCTGTACTGTGTCAGTGCACGTATAGCCTTGGTTTGTCAGTACCAGTTACAAACTTTTAGAGTGAAAGACTTGGTGGTTTACTGCAACACTCGATGCTAAAGTGTTGCAGGTTTCTTCCTACAGTAAACTGACAAGCCATGGAATGAGGAAGATAAACTTGCAAGCAGATAGTTGTATAAACTCGATTTTATCATTATTATAATAATATTAAATAATATTAATAATAATATTAATAATTATAATATGAGGAAGATAACAGACAAATGTTAATAACACACAGACAAATGTTAATAATGCATGTAATATCCGCATTTTATAAATTTCTATCACTGCAAATCTGTGAAAGATTCTTCCTGGTCCATCTTCCCGCAGCGACATTAAACTCCATATTACATTCACTCACTGACTCCTGGTCCAACATTAACCCTCTCCCTGCTGGAGGCGACTTAACTTCACATGCAGAAATAGAACACTTTGATTTTATTCAGCAGAGAGAAGGTTAAATAACAAATCACTGACCCTTCATTTCTGTATTCAGAGCATGTGCATGTTTTCACAGTATATAATTTTATTTTACAAGTGGGTCACAATTAAATGGTATTTTTCCCGCCATGGCAATACATACTGCTCAAGCTTGCAGCCACACCATCCCCGCTAACAACCGCAGACTACGCAGTCTCACCATCCCTGCTAACAACCGCAGACTACTTGTGGATTTATTAGAATACTTTCGATCTGTATTCCATCGTTGATCGTAAATAAAGTCTAGACTGAATATTATTGAGACTCCTCTAGGTTTGTTTTTGCCCCCCCAGGAAGAAGTGATAAAGACTTTATCAAAAGTGATGATTACATGGTAATCTATAATCTTTTCATTATAAGCAGTTGGACATTGGTAGTATTAAGGTCACATGAACTTCCTCCATGCCTCCGATTGGCTGAAAATATGGTGCAATCTGATTGGTCCAACCAGGAAGTCTGATTGGTGAAATAACCTGAGAGTCGAGAACAGGTTAAATTTAAGACTTTTTCATAAGAGATAATTACTGTGAAATTTAATACATATATATTTTTTAATGCTTTTTGATACAATACAATTAAAGTGAAAATTGTGAGGATTGTGGGATACTGTGATACATTCTGATGATTGTGGGATACATTCAGGCTGTACTACATTTCACTGCGAAGTTCTACATAATGCTACAATACCAATTCAAGCAAATATACGTAGTACCACGTAGTGCTATGATTTGCTATTGTATTCGACCTTGTAGTGATTTGTAGGGAAAAAACCCAGTATGAAGCGAATTGATTGCATGCATGCGTAAGCCGAATTACTACAAATGTATTTAAGATCCATTCTGTTAACCTTTGAAATTGGAAATAAGTAGTGTAGTGAACTTAAAGTGCAGATGCAGCATTGGTTGAACGCAGCCAAGATTTCTCGAAAGTGGCAGAGGCGCGACCATTATCACGGTGTGCAATGAAAACAGTATTTACACTTCCCTCCCTCATTCACAGACGTTTAAAAAATACAGTAGAAGTAGCTTCCTGCGTGATTTCCCGAGTCAGGTTTGGGAATATCCTGACACTAATGGTCCCTCTGATGTATCTGTTTAGTTTCTGGTGGGTCTTTAGATTACTTCCCCTGCCAAAAAAGCGTCACGATCAGTTTTGGGAGAAGCTGCCCCCATCTGAGAGAACTTTGTATGGTCACTATAATTACTTCATTCTCTCGCTTTGAATTCTTAAATTCTTAAAGTACTATTCTCAATATTTCACGCAGAAAGTGTTTAAATTCTATATATGTGTGAAAAATTCCCGCAGCTAAGAAAACCAATAAATCAAACAATTTGTTCTATTGTAATCACACTAATAATTCGAACAGGAGATAATATTTACATTAAAATTATTAGGGTAATTATGGTATTGCACGATTTCCCCATGACCAACAATTCTCGTGACAGACAATTCTCATGACACACACTTCCGATGACATCAGTGTCACACTGTTTGTGCCTTTAAAAGGGCCCGTGACAATTACGAGTTAAACACAGCTGGTGCTGACCTGCCAAGTGTCATAACTACATACCCCCGTTGTCGCCCCTTCACAACTTCGGAGAAAAATATCACACCCATTGTACTGTTCATTACTTCAGAGAAAATATTAAATTCTTACAGTACAGGGTTTCTCTAAATGCGCAATCCTGCGTCCCATACGCAAAAATTGCAAGTTTGGACGCACTTTATTAATAAAAATTGTTGATAAGTATATCAACATGCGTCCCGGTACTCTCAAAAATTGAAACCTAAGTGGAACCCTGCAGTATAAGATTCTTGAAGTTTGACCTCTGACCTCAGAACAGGAAGTGACACACAAAAAAACAAAAACATTTTCTCTTAGAAAAGCATGTCGCAAATGGATGAAAGATTCCTGCAGCGACGTTAAACTCCATATTCACGTCACTTTTCAATGTCAGGAACTGAAATCTGTCAACTATTGAACAGTGCGGTAGCCGTGGGAGTAGGCTCTGTATCTGTGAACCGTGCGGCCATCAATATAATATGATGATTCTGACATGTACTGGTATGTGTGCAACATTGGCGTACTTTACAGGATCTAGTGATTCTAAGCCCTTTAGTTCCATCCCCTAAAGCCGAGTGTCAATTGGAAATGTTTGGTCTCGGTCGATGCTCTCTCTAAAACTGCACTTCAATTTTGAAAAGGAATATGAACGTTCTTAAAACTACACCACAAGCGCAGCGAAATGATCATGAAGTGATTCTCAAAAGATTCTATCTTCAAATCAATTTCAATGAAGTCAGGATCCCAAATGTGCAGATTCTTCGTTTCAATTATATAGAAGTCATGTGTTTCTGATCGCTTCTCAATAAACGTGGTAACAAGTTTCGGTTTGTAATCTCGCTTTTACACTTCTGTTTGTGAAATAGCAGACTTTCTGAGATTTCATGACGTAAAGTTCTAGTGCCTTCTCATCAAGAGATTTGCCAGCATCAATTTTGTTTTGCTTAAACATGGAGTTTTCTTCAAACGTTGGAGCTATTTTCTGCCGCTGGTCTGATCTAAACTTGATGACTAATAATATTTAATGAAAATGATAAGCTACAAGCAAACACAGGAATTGAAAATGTTGATAACATTTTAATTTTTTTATTATTTATTGTGTGTGTGTGTGGTGAGCTAGAATTAATAATGTAGAGAAAAAATATAAAAAAATTGTTGACCTGTATGAAAATATAATTTTGATTTTAATAAGCATTTAAACTATAGATTAGCTTGAAACAGATGTGCAAGGTTTGGCATTAGCTTTCTCAACACTACCTTGATGTAATTTTCTGATGAACATATCCCGCACAAACAAAGATAAATTGTCTGACTTGTGTCATGTCTGCAGTTCTGCTGGTTTTATATTTCTATAAATATTCCTGGGGCGGTATCCTATAAACAGCTTAGGTTTTTAATTGACTTAAGTCAACAACAAAACCTTAATTATCAACCTATTTTGACCAAGTTTTCTGTAGTTGGCTTAGTCAAACTTTATCGAAACTATGTCTATAACTTCAGCCTACCGGTAATCCAATAAAGAAAACTGAGTCAAAATGTGTCGCAAAGTACTTAAGTCTTAAGCTGTTTATAGGATACTGCTCTTTATACTGGTCTTTATCCTTCAAATAATTTGTGTTAAATTTGTCATATTTGATGCCGTTTTTCAGTCCTGTTGGTCTTGGTCCTGTATCTTGGTCTTGCTGGTCGTCATCTTGTTCAGTCCTGTTGGTTTCTGTCCTTTCTTTCAGTCCTGTTGGTCTTTGTCCTAGTATCAGTCTTTCTGGACTTTATTCTACCTGTGTTCTAGTCTGTATCAGTCCTGGTGTGTTGTCTATCAGTTCTTATGAACTTTGTTTCTATCTGTATTCAGTCATCGTCGCAAATGGGTGAAAGATTCCTGCAATAACATTAATATTAATATTCACTCACTCACTGTCTTCAGTCCCGTCTATCAATCAGTCCTTCTGAACTCTGTCCTATCTGAGTTCTATTCCATCTATCAGTCCTGTTGTGTTGGTCTTTGATCTGTCAATCAGTTCTTTTTAATTTAGTCCTGTCTGTGCTCTGTCTATCAGTCCTTCTGAACTTTGTTTCTGTCTATGTTCAGACCTGCCTATCAGTCCTGTATCAGTCCTTCTGAACTTTGTTTCTATCTATGTTCAGACCTGCCTATCAGTCCTGTATCAGTCCTTCTGAACTTTGTTTCTGTATATGTTCAGACCTGCCTATCAGTCCTGTATCAGTCCTTCTGAACTTTTTTCTATCTATGCTCAGTCCTCCCTATCAGTCCTGTATCAGTCCTTCTGAACTTTGTTTCTGTCTTTGTTCAGACCTGCCTATCAGTCCTGTATCAGTTCTGGTGAAATGTATTGTCCTGTCTATTTGTCCTGGTTTTGGTTCAGAATCAGTTCTGCTCATCAGTCCTATTATATTGCTGAACATAACACTATCCATCAGTCATGACTAAACACTATCCATCAATCTTGACATTAGTCACATCTGACCTTTAAATTGGATATATCACGACAATCCACCCCAAAATAACTATCTTCCTATAGACCAAATTTCCCACTACAGAAAATATCAATTTCCCCATTAACCCAACTTAATCTTAAATTTAGATTTCAAATATTTTCGTAAAAATCAATTTCAGTAGTTTTGTATATTTCTCCATCCTGCTATCTCCCCAGCGTGTGTGAGGAATGATCGTTGGCTTGTCAGATCCAGACAGTAAATGAGCCATTCTGCAACGCTGCATGCGACGCGTTCGTATGGTTAACTCTCAGACAATACTGCTTATATCTTCATGCACGCCAAGGCGGCCCCAGGGGTGTGAGCAAACACTGCTATTAAGTGCAGGTGGACCGCATTAATTGACGGCTGGAGGAGGACAAGAATGGCGATAAATATAAACGCGAAATATCCGAAGTACCGGACAATTATTCATAATTTACATTTTGATGTGCAACAGGCAGATGGAGAAAACTTGTAATTATGGTAATTTTATTCATTGTTTGGAAGGAATCGCGACAGTTTTACAGTTTTGTTTGACATGCTAATGAAGACTGACAAAACAAATATAGAAAAGATTTACGGAGGTTTTGATTATCAGGGAATTATCATAATCAGAACAAATCCTGGAGTAAGTTATTGAAGCCAAATAAAAACATTTGCTAACCCGTCATAGAGCCCCACATTTTGTCTGTCAGGTTACGGAATTCCTCCGAGAATTATTTTGGTTAGGATATTTTGTATTCATATTGATATTGTATTAACATGTAGTGTCTAAGGGTTTTGAATATTTATTCTATTTATTTTGAATAGGTTACATCAACATGATTGTAGATCATACTATAAGTTAATGTGAGATGGATAGTGAAGTGGAGAGTGTGTCGGACTACAACCCTAAAGGTTCCGAGTTCTAATGGTTTCCGATTACTGAGATCTTATTGAGATCAGTTTTACTTGCAGGAATGGATTACAGTAAATGCTGTTTGTATACATCATGCAGAATTGTCTTCCCTTGGTTCATATGCATCAGCGCTGGCTCGCGAGTCTTACTGTAACACATGGTTGCTTCAGGTTATCATCAACAGATCTTTGAAATACCATTGAAAGCAGAGTATAACTCTCATTCATTCATTATTAAAAGCTAGCATTATATGATATTCTACTTTTATACAAATCAATATACCAGTAATCAATAATACAATAATAATAATGCAACAATAATAAGAAACAATACTATGAATCAAATATTATCTATATATAAAAAATAATTTCAATATGGTCGTTATTGAGATTATCAATTCAATCGATATTGTGTTGCATGTTTTAATAAGTACAACAATAGATCAATTATTGTTTAAAGATGTTCAATAATTTTTGTTCATAAAGAATATTCTACTGCAAGTAAAACTAATATTTACAATATGTTTTATTCATAAAAAAAAATGGAGAATCTGCTGGAACTAAAACCAATATTTACGATAATTTTTATTCATAAAAACGAATACGGTGCCGGGAGGTAAAACTAATATTTACAAATCGCACCTCATCACATTCTCTTTCTCCTCGGTGTGTACAGAACTCAATCTCGCAGTACAAACAGAAATACACGTGCAGACTCATCTAGCAAAACTGATTAATTTCAGTATTCATATTACAAATGTGTATACAACCGCAGTCATTTCTTGTTTGACTTTATGTAAACAAGATGATTCATGCCAAGAGCAGTTATTGGGTAATGATGTATGCTTTCGTCTCTAGATTTTTATCATTAATAATGTAAAATATACTAAATGATCAAATTTCATTTAGTTACGCATTATAGTCTCGTGTAAAATTATGGATTTTATTGTATTTTATTTTTTAAATTGGATTTTATAGCCGCATTCAAGATTGTTTCATTTATATCACAGGGATTGTATTTATGGTAGTAACTCATTTTATTCGAACTTGCAATACATGTACAGGTATGTTTATTGATGTTATCAATATAATGCGTAAACGTCATTATGTGATTGAACCAGATTCTCAATTACTATCTAAATTAAGCTATTTCCTCAGGAAATGTTTCATGTCTGCTTAATTAGCAATCTGGGTATCCTTTCACGAAGCTCTCTTATCCACTAAGAGAGCATAACGCTCTCTTTGCCGATAACTAATACACTGCAAAGAGAGCGCTATGGTTTCTTCGTGGATAAGAGAGCTTTGTGAAAGGATACCCATGTCCTGGGTTCACTGATTAAAATCAACAACAAAGGCTTATTTAGGAGATGGGCTTTTAATAAATACTATCACTGCGGCTTGTTTACGACAAGTCAGTCTTGTATATAAAAGCAATACAATGAGATATGTACAATCATGTGAATACTACCAACACAATGGCCACTTGCTGCAGTGAACACCACATGTAATAAGGACACACACACGCACGCACTACACACACAAAGGCTTAAACAGAGCAGGAATGTAAGCAAGAATAGAACCAATAGCACGGTGCAATGGTGAACAACGATTGGGTGTAGTGCCGACCTATCTGCTCGCTATCGTAGATCGTCTATACAAAGGAAGCGGTGCTCACATGTAGCTAGTAGATTGCAACAGGAAACAACACGACTCACATGTTGCTTCAGCGCTTACACTAAGTTTTACAAAGCTGAAAGGTTTTTGTCGATCAATAACGGTTGTTGGAAGAAGATCGAACTTGACGATGGCAACAGGTGCAAAGCTGATTTGATGCAGTAAAAATAAATCCAGAATTCACTAGAAAAGGACATGGTCTACGGTACATTGCAGGCCAAAATATACCAAGTCGTGAAAGCACTGATCTAAAACCAGACAGTTAAAAGTGTGGTGTGTATAAACCAACTAACATTTTGTATTATTATAACAAGGCAGGAAAATATTCCAAAAATGTGTTAAAAGTGTATGTGCAACATTGAAGGATAAAAATAATAGAAATATAAAAGGACATCATTTAGAAATTGAATTCATTGCATCGAATAGTAATATATTGCTACCGTCATCTAATATACATTGTACATGGTCCATATATTGTTCTTCACAGAGAGGTTTTCAAAGACGAGGAATTTACGTTTAGACATGTGGTTTCAATTAACATTAACAGACCAGTCCGTACATAGAACCTGCGACACCAATAGGGTGCATAGTATAACTACAAGCTGAGAACATCCACATAAAATCGAATCTAAAATGTCCAACAGCTTTAGGTGTATAAAATGTTTCACAGCAGACGTTGGTGACAATAATTCGATAAATCATACACGAAAGCCATTACATTACATTAAAAAGTTGTGTAAAGATTACAGATCAAAGTGTCAGACTATTCAAAACCTGAAGTGTTGAGACTGTTCAAAAACTGAAAAGTGTTGAGACTGTTCAAAAACTGAAAAGTGTTGACTGTTCAAAAACTGAAAAGTGTTGATATAAATGGATTTCGAACATTTTATCAATTATAAGTCAAACGAGTTTGAGTTTTGTTTTGCCAGAAAACAATTCTCATCCGATATTTCGACAAAAACTGACGATTAATTTGCATTATTTTCCAGATTTCACAGGGCTGAGGACAATAATTACTTTCAACAATACATCGCTAAAGAAATAAAACTTTGCATATTATGTTTATGTGCGTTAAGAAGGCTGCATTTCAAAATTTTAACAAAACATATTGTTGATAAAAAGAATGTGTTAACAAACCATCAAAGGTGCTCACTATAATAATTGATCTAGGAAAATAATTTCTCAGTAAAATAGCAGAGGCTTATTCAAATGGCTCCAGTAACACTTTGACATTGATATTAGTCTATTTGTCTTAGCCTGCAGTCCTTCATAAAACTAGCCTGCAGTCCTTCATAAAACGAGAGCACTTGGCATTATTGAACATGCCTCAGGTTATTTACATATTGAAACAATTTATGTTGAACTAATCTAAAAAACACAACAATAGTCTGCACATTTCACAAACTCTTTCAATAGGAAAGAATTGAAAACATAAAATTCACCTGTTTTTTAAACGGAAGTACCGTAGTAATTTATATTAGAAATACATGTACAAATATTTTAATTTATTTAGCCAACTATACATTACAATAGGTTGTCATTCTTGGAAAGTTGCAGAAAAATATAGGCCTACATTCCTGAACCTATTGTTCTGAAGTGGTCCTTGACAATAGAACTACTAAACACACACCATCAGCACTTTTGATGCAAATATACAATTGTTTACTAAAGATAAAACTACGAAGAATGTCAAAAGCATTTATGAGACGAATATTTCTACATTCTCCCGCAAATAGCATTATTCCACTTTTAATGTTTATGATTTCAAAATGTTCTTAATAATAGCCATTAAAACATTTTTGATTGAAAACAATATTGATCATAAGTCTCTGGCAAGAGTTGCAGAATAAATTTGACAAGCAAGCAAATAACTTTCTAAAAAGTAATATTTGATGAGCAAAACTTCCACAGCTGTATAATTCTGTTTAACATGTCTACAAATACGTTTCATCATGTTATACTAATAGTATTGTTCTATCGGCTCAATATCTAAGTAAGGCTCATAGCTTATATGTAGTAAAGCACAATACATCACATGTTAAGGTTGTATGGTAGTTACACACTGGAAGGGGAAACATTCAACATCTCGTACTATTGGATTATCATACAGACTTTCACATAAAAGTATCATCATTTTGATACTTAATAAGAATTTGTACAAGTTCCTAATTCTTCATCCTCTCACCCCAGAGGTTACCTAAATACGCTCAGGAGTCGCTGTATCATACAATGGAGTCAATTCTTGAACGTAATTAAAGTACCCGCGGGGTGCGAGTATGCTAATTCTCTAGAGTTGTGGTTTCAGTAATTATTATGTTATTAAGTTTGGGAGGGTTACCTGAAATAACACACTGATATACATAAAAAGAATAATCTTGGACAGATAGCCAAGGGAGATAACTATGTATACAGATATAGCACACCATGTTGCAGACGTGCAGTTAAATTTAAGAATTCAAATGCCAGGCAGGCTTAGAACTCGAAACTTCTGGTTTCGTAGTCAGACGAAATAAGGTACATACTGCCCTACTCTCCCATATTTCATGTAAAATAACGTAGAATGCTAATTTCTTCCAATCGCCTACCTGTACACATTATATTATTTCTTAGGAAAAAAACAACATTATTTCATTCATGAGACAGAAATCTATTTCGCCATTCAATAGATATTACACACACTAAAACTGGATGGACTTATTGTAAACTCTTCTAACAGGCAACGTAAATATACATATGGTATATAGGTCAAGGGTCACAGGTCACGACCCCTTCCTGCACAAACAGCACCAGAATGAAACGAGAGAGGTTTGGTTGAAAGCGTCAGACATTTTTTCCCTAGGTATTCATATAGCTCGAGATTTTGAAACATATATTAAACGAAGCACCAAACAATATTGATTGGCAGTTCGCCTCGCAAAAACAAGAAGCCATTGTGTAGTGTGGACAGTGTCTAGGCATGGGACATGAGCGATGCGACACACGTAATGAACATGCTTGGTATGGACATGAAGACGTTATTTTCTAGCTTGGCAATAAATTAACAGCGCTCCTTATATCACTATATATAAGAAATTAAGTTACTGACTTAATCGCTGCTTTAGTCTGGTTATGACAAGCTTCAAGTGGAAATGAATACAAGCTGGTCTGTTCCAAGTACAATCTAACTACCTACTGTACAAGTATGTTCATCAGTTGAATCAAAACCAGATCCAAAGTTCTAGGCATGCGAGAGACATTTACGTATGTTCTTGGAAGGAATTCTGATTATATAGCAAGACGGACGTGTAATCACAACACATGAATAAACATTTGATTAGAAATGTAGATACTACTACATTCATGACATTTCATAAGGTAGTTTCAAATTCCAGTCAAGCTGGAGGTCAAGGTTACTGTAGTGTTATCGTAGTGTTACTGTAGTGTTATCGTAGTGCTACTGTAGTGTTATCTACATAACAATGAGACCCTCCACTAGCCGAGCTCTGCATAACTGTAGTGTTATCGTAGTGCTACTGTAGTGTTATTGTAGTGTTACTGTAGTGTTGTCGTAGTGCTACTGTAGTGTTATCTACATAACAATGAGACCCTCCACTAGACGAGCTCTGCATAACTGTAGTGTTATCGTAGTGCTACTGTAGTGTTACTGTAGTGTTATCGTAGTGTTGCCATAGTGGTAAGTACAGTGTGATTGAAATATTGTTTTACATCACAGCGGGAATCTTTCACCCATACGACGGCCTCATACAGGAGAGCTCTGGCTACGTTTTAATACTGTTTCCTGATCAAATACATTACTTCCAGAATGTAATAATATTTTACTAGATTCACAAGTTTCACATTAACTTATTTAGAACATTAGAAAACAGTCTTAAATTCTCCCTAAAATGTCTCCAAAACATTTCTCTAGAATTGCTGGATCTGGTGATGAAGGAACTGAGACGTTTTTATCTACTGGAGACATTGTTGGGGTACGACCACGACCTCTTGCTGGTGCGGTGCTCGGGTCCGGCGGGGGAGTTAGCAGGGGGCCCACCAGGACCCGGGGGTTCTGCTGCCACGGCGGGGGAGTGCTGGGATTGAGGCGAAGGCTGCATGGAGTCCACGTCCAGCTCGGCGCTGGAGAAGTACTGGCTGTCCAGACTGCGGAGAATCTCCAGCGTTGACTGCAGTTCTTCCTCGTTGATGGTGTTGGGAGGAGGCAGACCCTGTATCAGCGTCAGTCTGTCCCCACCGACACCGTCCCCACCGGCGCCGCCTCCCTGCTTCACCTGCAGCAGACTGCCCAGGTCGATGTTGGGAGCGTTGCCCATGTAGTTGACGTTGGGCAGGTCGAACGTCTGGTACGTGGACGCCGATTGTCTGGGTTTGGTGGAGGAGGATGTGGATGACGCGGATGAGGCTGAAGGCACGGCGCTGGCTGAGAAGGACGAGTGCAGCTGGGCGGTGCTGGTGTGTGGGCGAGCCGCGGTGGCGCTGGTGGACTTGGATCTCTGAGACCCGCTGCTAGCTGAACTCTGGCTGACCGAGGTGGCGGACGCCTTCTGCGAAGCCGTGCCGTAGTGGTGATGTGTTGCGTTGGCCTGCGTGACGATTATGCTGGTGTTTACCTGGGTAGGACTGTCTACCTGTAGAAGACTGGGATGACTCTGACTGAACTTTTCAGATGACTCGGACATATCTACACTGCTCTCATTTGATATGGATTTGGTTTCTGAGGGCTTTGAACTAGCTGATTTTCTTTGGACGGATTGCCCTACATGTTTATTAACTGTTTTGCTTTTGTTCTCTTTCCCCGAAGGATTAGGATTCAAGCACTTCTCTTTCAGCAATGCAAGCTGATAGGAGAAAGGATAGTCACTGGTTTTCAATTGCATTGAATCAGATGCACTTGCCCCTCTCTCCAGAGCTTCCAGCAGTACAGGGTTCTTCCCATGCTTTGCCTTGTGTTCGGGATCGCTGGAGCTTTTAGATCGACTCTGAGGCTTGCCACTCGCTGCAGTTATACTGCCTTGCAATGCGTCTCCTTCTGAAGTCTGTGACACTGAACACACTCTATCTCCACTCTCGGCCCCTTTCTCCTCAACCTTGTTCTTGCAGAGGTGGTTGAGAGCTTCCTCGTAACTCGGCAAACTCTTTGAATTCAGGAGTTTCTCTAACACCCCTGTTTTTGTGCCAGGTTCCTTGTGGTCCGTGGCTTTGCCGGCGTGTTTAGTCCGCTGCTTGGCGTCATTGAACTCGCTGGTGGCATAGTGCGCGATGCTGGACTTTGAAGTCAGGCTCTCAGAAGAAGTCAGCTGCATCAACAGTGCGCTGGTAAAGGTGGCAGACGTCATCGTGTAACTAGGGGAGGCGGCCACCGTCACCAGGGGCTTGATGGGCGTCACCAACTGCGGACTGCCAAGAGAGGGACAGTTCGGGGACATCCCACCTTGGATGGGCATGAACGAGTTGGGTGAGGTGATGCTCTCGCTCGGACTGGGATTGATGCTAGAATGAGACGGCATGTGTGGAGACGCCACCGAGTTGGGAGTTGATCGTGCGCTTGGTCCTTGAGGTGATGCTAAGGGTACAGGACTCTGAATGGGTAGGTGTTCATTGGCAAAGCTTTGAGCTGAATCGGACCGGGCGGACAAAGCACCAACATTACTGGTATTGTGAATGAGACTGTCGCCGGTTCCCATGATTAGAAGTGGAGCGGAATTCATGACGGGGCTGGCAGCAAAGCTGTGGTACCCAGCGTCTGACATGGGGGTGTGGTTTGCCAGACGGTCCGAGGAAGTCTGGCGGGACCGGACAGCTGCCTGGCGACCAGGGCTGGGGAAATGCACTGGGGTGGATGACTTTTGATGGAGGGGCTGTGGCGATGACGACTCGATCACTCGGTTGGGTGGAGCCGGCATGTCCAGGCCTTTGCCGAAGTCCATCAGATTAGGGCAGTGACTGGTGGCGACCTGGGACGTGGGCACGAACACTGGCAGTGAGATGCTCCTCTGTACTGGCAGGTATCTCACCTTCCCACCGGCAGCGTCACTCTTTTGACGCGGAGGTGGCGTAGGTGGTACTGTGAAGTGTTCCGGTGGATGGTTGACTAAATGCGTTGCGTTATCGGAAATACTGTCATAGTGAACTTCTTCTGGAGAAGGCATCTGAATAATGTCTCGAAGTCTCTTAGATATATCGAGAGATTGTTGTGGGTTGATGACAAGATTTTCTCTGGCCGCCATGTTTTCAGTAATGAAGTCGGCAACATCAGATGGAAGGTCGGAGCCAAATAGGTCATCATTTGGAAAACCCAAAAAACTATTTGGCAGCATTTTTGAACACAGCATTGCCATGTGGTTTTCTGGCAATGTCGTCCGACTTGACACCATAATGCTACTATCTGATACCACGGTTGTACTTGCAATGGAAATATTCTTTTCTGGTGGCACTTTAGGTATTGCCAATGTAATTTTATTGTCTGGGGGAAATTTTGGACTCAACATTGAAATGTTATTTTCTGAGGGCATTTTGCGACTCACAGTAGAGATATGACTTTCAGTTTTTGGAATCATCAATGAAATCTTACTTTCTGTATGCACTTTTGGACTCATCATCGACATAGTCGTTTCTGGCAGTAACTTTGGACTGGACATTGGCATACTGCTTTCGGACGTCATTCTGGGACTCATCATTGGAACGCTAGTTTCTGTCGACAACCGCAGACCGATTTCGCTTTCCTTTGATTTATTGATGGAACTGAGAACAACCTTGCTATCGAACACCGGCCGCTGTAGCAATGACAGGAGATTGACTGGCTGGTTGTTGGGCACTGGCGTCGGCTTGACGGTCGGAACACTCGCCTTTATTTTTGCCTCATTCTTCCTGTGCTGTTGGACGTATTGCTGCAATATCTGCTCCACTCGTTTCTTATCGGCCACCGTCAGTTGCTGTGACGCCGTCTCCCCTTCCTTCTGACCTTTCTGCCCCTTGCTGAAGAAGTTGCTGAGTCGCTGGTCCAGCTGAAGCTTCTCCTGGAGGAGCTGTTTCTGGGCGGTCCTCATGGACTTGGCGCTCACGCCCACCGAGGCGGTCTGGGTCGATGGCGGCGAGGGCTTGGCGAGCGACGACACCAGGTCCTGGTCAACGGCCATCGGGGTGGAGTCCAGCAGGGCGTCGCTCTCCAGACTCTCCACGCTCAGCTTGCTCCCCGGGACTCTCAGGACCAGCTTGTGACTCGTCGACGTCGCCGATCTCACCACAGATTCTCCTTGGGAACAGCGACTCATTGATGTTATTGGTTTCACGATGGCCTGTCCATGGGAACGACTCATTGACGACACTAATTTTAGAACAGACTCTCCTTGGGAGACGCGACTCATTGATGTCACAGGTTTTAGAACAGACTCTCCTTGGGAGACGCGACTCATTGATGTCACAGGTTTTAAAACAGGTTCTCCTAGGGAGCAGCGACTTAAAGACATCACAGGTTTCACAATAGATTGTCCTTGGGAGCACTGACTCATTGACGACACAAGTTTCAGAACGGCTTCATGCGAAACGTGGTTAATTGGTTTCACAGGTTTCAGCACGGTCTCTGGGAGGGAGCAGTGGCTGGCCGTCCTCGGTGGCTGAGAGTCCAGCACAAGATTCACACTCGGAATATCCTCCTTTCTCATATCAGTAGAATTCATCCGTTTCGTCCTACTTTCCACCTCTTTCTCGCTCGACTTCCGCTTTCTTCCCAGAGGAATGTCGGAGTCACGCGAGAGCAGCTTTTCTAGAGATTCTTCGAGTTTTATTGGCACTTCGTTATCAGACTGGTCGGAATTGTCCAGCGAGTTGGCCTCGGCACGTTTATTCGCCTGCAGCAGCTTAGCTTCATTGTGCTTGGCCAGAAGCAGCGGCAGTGAGACGGGTGAGCGTTGCATGGGGGCCGTGACGTTGGGTGGGAATTGGCTGCTGCTGACCAAGTCGAACCCGCATGATGACACGGGCGCCGACTGTCCGCCACCGCTGCCTGGCTTGGGAGAGCCGCCCACGATGATGAAGACTTCATTGGACTTGGAGCAGGCCACGGTCTGGAGAGGCAGCTTGAGCATATCCGAGGATACGGCGGTCACCGGGGTGAGCTGACCTCCCTGGAGCTGGACGTTGGAGGCGAACTGAGCCAAGATCTCCTGCGCCTCCCGAGCACGGCGTTCTTTCAAGATGGCGGACACCGGCCGGCTGTCGTACGCAGGACCCTCGCCGTTCACAGCCTTCTGGTCTTTCAGGATGGACGACACTGTTTTTGTTGGAGTAACCTTTGGGCGGATTGGGGTGAAGCGGCTTTTGGATTTTTTAGGTGTTAGCGGGGAGGATGGAACACTGACAGCGATGCCGTCGCTGCCCACAGTTAGCGGGGAGGATGGAACACTGACAGCGATGCCGTCGCTGCCCACAGTTATCGGGGAGCAGATGTCCTTGCCGCCAGATATGTGCTCACCTTGCTCAAAGTCCGTTATAAAGAACTTGAGACCATCATTCGAGTCGGAACCGCTTGCATCCATGAACGCACTGTCCGACTCCTGACTCTGAGATTCTGACTTGACACTGGGTATGTGATTGTGGTTCTGTGACAACTGTATAGAAGGCGAGTCGGAGTCCTTCCATTGATTAGAGACAGGTACAAATGCACTACGATTCGGAGTGGTCGGTAAAGCAAAGTGGCCGTTCTCCGCATTCTTCTCCGGTGTCTTCCTCCCGACCGAGCTCGAGACCGGTTCCTCCGCATCCATCTGACCGCCGGTCATCTCCGTCGACTCGCCGGAACTGCTGGCTGCGGTCCGGACCGACGGCTTCTTGACCACGTGGTATTGCCCGGTCTCGGAGTCGCGTCCACTCCTGCTGGACGGAGAGTCCGCCTCCATCTGGACCTCCATCTGACTGTGGCCGTTACACAGACTCTCCAGCGACAGCTCCACGCTGGTCTTCCCGTCACGGCCGCGCGACACCATGTGCTGCAGCACCGCCACAGGACTGGCCTTGGTGGCGATGTCCCCGGCTCCGGGGGACTGCAGCAGCTTGGTGATGTTCCGTGCCGCGCTCTTCACCGGTGGCTGGAACGGCGACGGAGACACGCTGGCGGTCTGGGCGCGGAGGTGCTCGTTCTCGCGCTCGTTCTCAGACCTCTGCTGCTGGAGCTTCCGCTTCTGCTCTTTGATGAGCTCCCGCTCCTGGAGCTTGCGCTGTAACTGCAGCTGAGTCTCCTTGTGCTTGTTGCCGCCGGAGGAGCACGTGAACAGGCTGGACACTGGCACTGCAATGTCATAAACAAACAGTACAGTCACAGTGGAATAGAAGAAATACGTAGAACACATCTACCCCACCAAATGTAGCCTCAACTCAAACAATTGCCTTTACCCTTCTCACAGAAATGGTTATGGACCTAAAATTAGTTGGCTTTACATTTCTAGTTTACGAGGCCTGCTTTGGAGGGGAAAAAAAGATAGATAAGACACCAATAAGCACTTTGAGGCTGCTGTTAATGCAGTGATGTCATGCTACGCCGCGTACCTTTAGAGTTGTGGAGGCCGGCGTCCTGCATGGCGGCGAGGATGGTGAAGGCGGCGGTGGACTTGCTGTTGACGTAGAGGTTGCCCACCAGGAACTCGGCGAGCTCGCGCAGGTTGGAGAAGTTCCCGCCCAGCAGTTTGTGCGCCCACTCACAGACCAGCTGTCTGGAGGCCGTGTACACCTCATCCTCCTCTGTCTTCTCCTCCTGTAACCACGGCAACACCACAGATAACAACAGTACACCATAATAATCTTTTGCATATATTGAGGCCTTGCACGGAACCGTTAGGTGGCGGAAAATGGTTTGGGTGGCAGAAAACAATGTGATGACGTGAGCAACGGCGGAAAATCCCATTGTCTTGACACCCACAATGCTGTGTGACGTATTGATTGACGTCACATGCAAGGTCTCA